>JASDQU010391447.1:0-11043 GCA_032191745.1 Picea mariana | reverse complement strand
GACCACTTGACTATATTGTGATATATAGACAAACTCTAAATCAAATGGAGAGTGTAATATATGTCATGCTTATGAACTCAATACCATGTGTTCAATGGTTTTTTACCGACAAACTTAAAAGTGCGTCTCTATTACAATAGCTTGGAAATATGGTATGATTAGAGCCTGGTTATCATTTTAGGATTGTTGCCAAATCCACAAATCACTTTGGATTCTCTTTCAATTTGGTAATAGCATTGAATCCATGTTAAGAAATATGTCAAAGATTAAAAAAAAAAGCATTAATTATATCGGTCTACAATGAAACGATCCATTTTTTTGCTTTTTTTGTGCCACACATCTAATATTTTAGTTGGATAGTAGCGTGATAGGCATATATTGTTTTAATATTTTATATATCTTTGTGAATATATCCCAATTGATGATTATATTTATATGGGTAGTGTGAGAGTTTGTAACGAGCTTGGAGCCAGTAGGCCCAAAAATGCAAGGTTTTCAGTTGTGGTTGCAAGGCATACCTACTTCTTAATTAGTGTCATTCTTGGTATTGGAGTTTTGGTACTTAAGAAACAATTGAGTCAATCATTTACAAGTAGAAATGAGGTTATAAAGACGGTTTCTGCAATGATGCCATTGCTCGCATTATCAGTGTTCTTGAATGTGATCAACTTGTTATTTCTTGTAATTATTATATATTTATATGTAAAACAAATTATTTCCCATAAAATATGTTACAACTACTAACTATACACAAAATCGTTGGTATAATAGACATAGCAATGACACGTGGGTGGCAATTGTTTGTGGCTTACGTCAATCTGACATCTTTTTTCAGGATAATGTTGGGGTTTACTGCGAAATTAGGAGCCAAGGTAAATAAATATTGTTGTTGGGGAGTTTGGATTTAGATCGATAGGTGAGATAGTTGGCTTAATCATTTTTGGTTTGCCAGACTCGAGGAAATCGTAAGTTCAAAACCCAATCATGTTGAGTAAATTACAAATATCCAACTACATGAGGCAAGAGCTACATGTAGATTCAACTATTTAAAATTCTGACTGTTTTTGTAAGGAATATGGTGGTGTATGATCAATGTAGTTGGATTGCAGACATTTATTCTTATTATTTTTACATAAGGGAATATAGTGGTGTATGATCAACAGAGTTGGATTGCAGACAATTATTCTTATTATTTTTATAGCCATGGGTGAAAAAGAACACAATGTACCTCTTATTTCTCTCAATTCATTATTCTTGTATCCTTCATTTCCTAATTATATCTACTCTCCTCCCATAAATTTTCAAAGTAATAGAGTCCCCTTTTCTTAAAATTCTTCCTTGTTAATATCCTTTTTACTCAAGTCACATGTCTTCTCTAAAGCTTATTACATGGGTGAAAAGTTTTGAGCATTCCCTTTCATGATTTTTCTTCAATTATACTAACGATGTTGGTGTTGTTTACGATCCTCTCTAAGATCAATAAGGTTTATCAATATTAAAGTTTTGATAAGTAGAATAAATATTGTTTAGAATATTATTTCAATGAAAATACCAAGATCATTATATTTTTCATAAATAATGAGGAACATTAGAGTTTTCATAAGAAATGAGGTCTTGAGGAGTGGTAAGTTATGACACTAGATAGAGTTATACCTTTAAGGAGAGTTGAAAGGAGAAGGTACTCATCCTCAACCTCCTCTATATTGAAAATTCTATAAATTTACTCATCCTAAGATATTTTTAGGTTAGTCAAGTGAATGTAGGTACATTATGAGCAACATTGATCATGATAGTGGGAATATTCATTTTTTTCTTTAGACCCGAAATGTTGGAAAAATAGTTTTGATCTTTGTAAATCAAGTTTTGTCATTTACTAAACTTGAAACCATTAACAAAACCATGATTATATTTCTTAATATATTTTTCATACAACAAACACATGAAATGGTAACAAATATCCATGAAAAAATTGAAATTTAATCCAAAACTTTTCTCGTCATTTAAATTTATTTGGAAATATTTAAGAGTCTTTTTTGAAAACCTAAAAACAAATACAATATGGAATCATTGCATTATGTTTTTTAATATATAACCGCACAAAATGGTAAGAAATATTCATAGAAGATAAGATGTTAATCCATAAAATTTTTTATCATTTAAATTTATTTGGAAAAATATAAGAGCTTCCATCTTATATGAAAACCTATAATGACTGCACTATTAAAGTACAATGTTAGCCTTGGTAGAAAATTGTTGAATGACACAATTCATATAAATATATTATTTCTTGAGTTTCCGACCATAGAAGAACAAATCAATTTATATCATTTCAATCAATGCACATCATTACGTTGCTTCTTATGATACTATGTTGAATTTATCAACATAGCTCTTTGAAGCCCAAATGTTTCCAATTCTTGAATATAATTTCAAAATGCACCTCAATTGAGATTGAAATTACAAATAAACCAATGCTAAGTTGACCACTTGAAAATTTAAAAGATATAAAAAGATTGTCAACAAAGCGTGAAGTGAGGCCAAGATTAAGCCATACATTGTTCTTGCTAATGCAAAACTATAGAATCTGCTTTAAACAAAATGATGTTCCTCTTCCAAGAATCCTTATTCTTTTAAATATTAGAGATTACGAATCAACCAACGTTGAGTTGACCACTCGATAATTTAAACGATATTGATAAATTATTGATGCATCATGAAGTCAGGCCAAGATAAAGGCGTACATGGTGATTTCCATTGAAAACATTATATAACCTGATCTTAAAGGAAGGATGTTCCTTTTCCAAGAATCCTTCTTCCTTTTAAATTTCATAAAAAAATGTGTAATTTTTAAGAATAAGGAAAATATTAATCTTCACTAGTATAATCCATTGTAATGATGGGCAATTGTTACAACTAGTGAATTTAATCAATATTATTTTACAAAATATTGATGTCATCAAGCACTTACCAAATTCATACTATAATATTTGGCAGTACATTGCATTATGCAAGAACCAATGAAAAGAAGGTGTTGATGGGGCATAATTCACCCGACAACAGTAAGGGGTACTCCCTACTACATAGTCCCAACTAGACTATGCACTGTTTGGTTTAGAATAACCATCTAGAAATTGGCCTGATTTCCATTGTTTTTTTTTGGGTTATACCAGTTACGGTCCAGTCTAGGAATGAAGTTGGATGATTGATGTGTATGCAATGTGAAGATGTATATGAAGACTATCTATTGAAATCAAACTAGTCTATTGATAATATATTTTACCCTAGCCTAGCTAGGAGCTTACTAAAGTGACCAGGAGAGCTGTAAATGAGACCAAAACATACACAAAACCTCCACACAAGTAGCTGAAATAAAAGTTCAGAATCATAAAAAAGTGCATACATACATACAACCAGAACAATCTAATTATATTTCTGCATACATTAAAAACTCAACAATCTTAAGACTTAAGGAAATATGAAAGAATAATCAAAACTGCAGAATAACATAGAGTGCATAAGATCAATCCATAGGAAAACAAGCATTCTTACAGTCCATGTGAATAACATACATCCCACTTGAAAAAGTTCACAACAAAGACAACTTCACACATAGATTCTTCTTCCTTCAAAAAGTGGCCCTGAGGGCTTCTCAATATTCATTAACACTATATATGTCCTTGAAACAGTTCTTAAGTCTATAAAATGATTGGAGAGCCCCTACTAAATGGGAATATTCCATATTATATACTATCACTAGTAACTCCTAGGTGACTCTTTGTATTCCCTCTAAAGAATTTGTTACAAAATTGTTGAGTTTCCTTTTGCCTAATGACAAGTGTACATAATGAGGACAAAATTGGGGTTAGCTAAGAAAAAGAAAAAAATAGGAGATAGGTAATAACAATTTCTGATTGATATTTCGTCTTTATTCAAGAACTTTAATCTCTGAGATATGTTGTCCACACCTCTAGCTGATCATACAAAGATCTAATTCTATGATAAATCAGTCATTCCAGTGTTGCATTATGCATAACTATGTTATCTTCAAACATGCTCATGTCTTTTGACAATGTAGCCATAAAATCTTGGATCATGGTTTGCACTTTAGTTGGCTATAGGAGATGTTGTTCTATCAAATAAGTAGTAACCACAATGGTTGTTTCAATGATAGGTTTTCTACGACTCATGCTATCTTGAACTTTATCCACTAGTTCTTCCATGACTAGATTTTGACCAAGATTGTTTAATTGAGGTACTTAGTAGCCTTTGATTAGTTCTTGCACAACTTTGTGTAATATTGAGCATTTTTCCATTGACTTAGTGACCTCCTTGTCTGCTCTTTAGCCAACTTGTTGGCAACATTCTAGAGAATATAGATGATCTGGATTACTTTTGGCACGAAATGAGAGCAAAGATATAATAAATAAATGTACAGAGGTATATCAATTATTCAATAATATAACAAATATATATAAAAGATATAATCATAAACACATAGATACATTAATACACAATTTCTATTAATGAGCGAAATGCACAAAATTGGAGAAATACAGAGTGAAAGACTTGCTAGAATGGTGCTAACTTATATATGAGAAGAGATGTGATGGCTACGGTCATTCACAAAAAGATGATTGTTACAATGAGGCTCTAAAGGAATTTTTTTTAACATAAAGAAAATCCAAAACCCTAACCTTGGAAGATGAAAATCCAACATGTTTGTGGACCCTGTTTTGGGTAGTTTGGTGTATCAACTTCCGGGGGCGTAACTTTGGCATAGATATTCCTTTGGGGTGCATGATAGCTCGTTGGAAAGGTATTGATGAAGAGATTCATGTCACAGGCTCAATATGCCTTTGAAAACCAATGAGGTGCTTGATCATGAAAAAACGTCGTTTAGGCCCTCAAAATGGACCCGAAAGTTTAGGACCCAAAAAGCTGTTAAAAATAGTAAATTGATAAAACATTGTTTTGAGCCATTTGGAATAGATGGGTGGCCACTAATATCCACCTAGATTAATCCTCCCTCCTTAGGAATCAATGGTCTCCATTGCATTAAGTTATTGGGGGAGAGGGGGAAGCGTTTTCTGAATCTGAACCTTAGTGAGCTACTTGCCTTGCTGGAGAAGTTGCGCTTCTTAGCTTGTGGAAGGTTGTCAAGAACATGACGTTGGAAGGGTTGGAACTTTTTAACCAGTCTGGCTACATGATATGAATGTGTGTAGAAGGAATCTTTGTGCTTTTCTTCAATCTTTCCAACTTGCTTCTGCTGGATAGATGGTTCTTGGACCGAGGCTGCAGTGGTTGCAATGTCCTTCTGTTCACATTTTGAACATGTTGTGAAGAGGTTGAATGTTGTAGTATGAAATATTATTGTTTGGCACTATTTAGGTGGAACAATAGTCAGAACTACCTCTGGTATCCTGTAGAGATGACCCCCCAGAGTAACAATGACACTACGAGGTCAAGACTCATAAATAACATAGTGCTTCCACATATATGGCTGGCCCAAAAGAACATCACATAAATACAGTGGGGAAACATCACATAATACCTCATCCTTAAAGGGATTGATGCTGTATGACAAGTGGAACTGCTGGCTAACACAAATATCTCATCCTTGGCGAGGCCCCCTGATGTTGTAGGGCTGTGGGTGTGGTTTTTTCGATAATCCTAACTGTTTGATGACCTTTGCTGAGATGAGGTTCTTATGGATTCCGCTATCAACAATAAAATGCAGCAGGGTCCCCTTCACCCACATCTGTGATTGAAAAAGGTGCTCCCCCTCTTCAGGATCTGTTGGTTCTTTTGGTTGATATGTTGCAATCACGACAGTAGTAGTGGGGTCTATGTCGATGATCTGTCTTCTCCCATTATTTTCCAGAATCATATTTTGAATAAGGGTTTGACTCCTTTTATTTGATCTCAACCACCAATGATTATTTTGAGCGACATTCATCAGTGTTGTGCCAGGGGAGTTTTTGGAAATTGCACCACTTTCCAGTGTCCTTCGTCTTTCTATTACCCTTTGTTTCCTGTGGCTTGGACTATTTTTATGGAAGCTAGTTGTTAAGGATTTCTTTACCATACTTTGCTTGTTGCATATTTTCAAACCCAAACTCCCATTTGTTCTGGTGCCTAAATTTCTGCTCGATTTTGACAACATATCAATAGGCAACTCCTAGTAATGAGATGTACAGAAAATCCATTTTGGTTTGGATGTACCTATGTAGAGCCCCATGGTATTTCAGAACCAAATGTCACTCGGAGCCTTTGATACCAAGAATGGTACACAAGGTATGGAAAGTATTTGTGAAATCTGACACTATTTGACCCCTCCCTTATCGTAGTGTGGTCCATCTCATGTACTGGTCGTCATAGTTACCAACATTGTAATATTGTTCCTTGACCGCATCCACAAAAAAATCCCAAGTGGGATCGACCCCATATATTCCTAAATCCTCTGTGGAACTTTGCTCCCAATAATTTTCCCACCAATGTTTGACACGGGGGAGATCCTTAAGGAGTGCGAAGGTGATATTTTCCCCGTTGGAAAAATTGTGAACATAGAAATAACCTTCTAGCAGATTTAACCATTTTTCTAGGGCATCCGCATCTATCTGTCCTTCAAATACGGGAATATCAAAATTAACTTGTACCTTGAAAGGGGAGGTGCCTCCAAAGTGACCTCTTGATGAAGACACGCTTGTTGTTATCGACACGTGTTGAAGGATGTCGGAAAACTTCTCCATCATTTTGTCCCTCTATCACATGAGAGCTTGCTCAAGCAACACATTAATAGAATCTGTGCTCTGTCATTTTTCTTTCCTTCTGCAATGGAGGGTTTCTTGGGTGTGCAAGAGTGATTTTCCTCAAGAGAGACAAGATCGGAACTAAATTTTCTATACTCGGACCTCATCGGGGACATGCATTGAAAAACGGTAAAGAGCAGCCTACTCTGATACCACTAATCTAGATTATTTTTGGCACAAAATGAGAGCGGAGATATAATAAAGAAATGTACATAGATATATGAGATATTCAATAATATAACATAGATATATCCAAGATATAATCATAAACACAAAGATACAGTAATACACAATTTCTATTAGAGAGAAATGTACAAAACTGTAGAAATACAGAGTGAAAGACTCACTAGAATGGTGGCAACTTATCTTTGAGAAGAGATGTGACAGCTACACTCATTCACAAGAAGATGATTGTTACAATGAGGCTCCAAAGACATTTTTTTAACATAAAGAAAATCCAAAATCCTAACCCCGGAAGATGAAAAATCCAAGAGGTTTGTGGACCCCATTTTGGGTAGTTTGGTGTATCAACTTCTCGGGGGCGTATCTTTGGTATATGATCTCCGTTTGGGGCCCATGATAGCTCGTTCGAAAGGTATCGATGAGGAGATTCATTTCATAGTATCAATATGTTTTTTTACATCATTGAGATTATTGATAGAGAAAGCATCGTTTAGGCCCTCAAAATGGCCCCGAAAGTTTAGGACCTGAAAAACTGTTGAAAATAGTAAATTGCCAAAAAATTGTTTTGAGCCAGTTGGAATCGTTGGGTGGTCACTAGTTTGCACCTGGATAAATATATATTTTTTCCTTTTTGAGGCTGATGATTGATATAACATGACTGGTGCATCAGGATTCTCTGCAATCCATCTGTTGATATCATTGATGCCTTCTCAAATTATGTTCAATTGGGCGACATTGGCTTGTATTTGACCGTTCTGCTCTATGATTGTGGCAAGTGCTTGTTGGAAGAGAGGCATATTTGTACACATGTCTATGATTGCCTCTTCCATATCTGTTCTATCTTTCTCCACACTTGCTTTGAAATTATGGAGGATGCGTTCATCTACATTTACCCATCGAAGATTTTCTTTGAGCTCTCTAATATTTGCTTTTTTTCCTCATTTTGATGGCACAATCTCTGAATTTTGTCCTCGTTAGCATTCATGAATGAAGTTCCAACTAAAGCAATGGATATTGGGTTCTCCCTTACATTCCTTGTCATGGGAACTTGTGTGAGGACTGAGATTGGCATCCATTGAGTTGTTGGAACTTTCTTTATATGTTCTTTCACTATCTTACAAGACTTACTATCATACATTAATCTTTTCAAATTTGTGACTTCACTTGATTGAAATGGGGTCCAAATACCTAGTCCCTGACCAGTGAACATAGAATGAGTGTTGCTGCCTAGTGTCAATGTCTTTGGGGCGTTGGTATCTATGGGTTGAATGTTATTTCTAGTCTCAACATCTTTCTTTTTCCTCTCTTCTTCAGCTACCTTATCAATTTCTTAATTTTCTATCCTCTCCACTTCGTCCTTCACTGCTTTATCCATTGTCTCTTTATTTTATGCTTCCCTTTCTATAGTTTCTTTTGATTCTTCTTTAGCCTTGGCTTTCTCTGCTTCAAGATTTTGATTTTTCTTTGAATGATTATTCTTCTTCTTAGATAATTTTTCTTTGTCTCTCTTTTTCTTGTATGTTGGGGATTCCTCTTCTTCTATAGAAACTAAATGTATAGAAATGGAAGTGGGAGATGACCTCTCCACTGCTTCTTTATTCCTTTCCTTTTTTCTTATTCCCTTTCCTTTTCTTCGTTTGCAATTCTACCTATGGGTTGACATTGTCTTTTGAGGATAAATTCATCATAATCCTGACATCACGATGCACTTCTTCTTCATCCCAAATGTCTGTCGTATATTCCCATTTAAGGCCGATATTGTTGCAGTAATATTTTATGACCCCTTTTGAGTCATGTCTTCTAAATATTTCTTCTCCAAAGTGATAAGAAAGTAGGGTATTCACTTCTTCCTGTTCTTGTTTGGTGTTTGAGAAAAGCAATTGCCGATGTAGAGTGATAAAGGCAACCATATAGCCTTATTGTCTCGATATAAAGCTCCTCCCACTTTGTGGATCATATTTTGGTATGCTACTTCTTGAAGGACCATCTTGTGTGGTACGAACTGCGAGAGTAAGCGAGGAGCTTTCATAGAACCATATATTCTGATGCAAGTACCATGTTCTAAGAGGAACCAATCCCCAATTATCCTGATTACTATGATTGCTTTGTCTGTCATGCATGGAGGATGTGTGCAGAATATGAACTCATACAAGGGAGCCATAAAATGCTCACACACTTTATGAAATTATGTCTGGTATTTATGCTCCTAGAGCACTTTGCAATAGACGTGAATTGGTTCATTTGAAGGTTACCACTTCCATCCCATTCTCAATTACCGATGAGCCACACACACAATTTCCAAAAGGTACAAGGACACGTGAAATCTAGGTAAGTTTCTTGGTTGGGATTATGAGACAGATTTGATAGCTTCTAATAGATTTGTAGACAATATGTCACCCCAGTTGAATGATGCTCCCTCATCCACGCAGTAGTATATCAATGGCAGGTATGACAAAGAGAATTGAGACATATCTTGTTCTCTGTATAGTCGACACAACATGGATACCATGTATTGGTATGGCCTACTTAATGTAGTTGTGGGGAAACCTCCTTTAGGTATGTGTTTGAATTGCTTGTCTTAATTGTACCACTTGGGGCATAATTCTTTGGCATTGTTCTTGAAACCAACAAGCATATTGTTGTCTATCTTCTTTATTCCTTTTTCAATATGATAATATTTCACCAAGTCTCCAGGATTGAAAAATGATATAGGATCCCTTATAAGGTTTCAGATGTGTCTGTTTCCCAAGTCTATGTGTTTTAGGATCTAATAAATTGCATCATCACATGAAAAAACAACAGCTCGAGCTGTAACTCTCAATACCCCTAATTTTCTGTGTTGGTTGTGGAGCCTGATTATCTTCCTGATTCAGAGGTTTTTTTAAGCCATGCTTGGACCCCATTCCCTAACGAGGGGGTGTGGGGGGCTTTTCCCCAGACTATTGTCACTAGGGGGGTCCATAGGGGGGGGAGGGGCGACAATTTTTGTATCCCCCCCTGGCGGGGGATTCGAGGACAGTGCCCCCTGTTGAGATTTGGGTACCTTGGAAAGTGGTCCCCATGTGCTTATGAGTCTCTAAGCAAAAAGGGGGAAGAATTTTAACCTTATACTTTACTTTATGATTCTAATTTCACTTTGACTTAGGAGATTTAAGTCAAAAGTGAAATATGTCACTTAAGTCAGAAAGTGACAATTAATTCACAATGTGGGTGAATTAATAGACATAAAACAACTAAGGAAAGTGGGTTTCCTTAGTGAGTTTTTTGGATGAGATCTCACCCATTGATTAGACTTGGCTGGATCTAATCTAGGCCATTGATCTTTTAGGGTTGGACAAAGGAGGCTAAAGAGAGGGTAAAGTGTATTATCGAGATTCATTCTTCACTTGTGAGTTTTGGAGAAGAGAGGGCACATTTCTTGAGTAGGAGGAGGGTGCACTTCATGAGGGTTTGAGAGAAACCCTTGAGAGCTTGAGTATGAAGCTCTTGCTACCTTGAGCTTGCGTGGAGAGCATTTCCATGGAGCTATAGCTTCTATTTCTTGGAGGGAGCATGATAGATGGAGGAGGGGCACATCTACTAGGAGGAGGGCGAATTTATTTCCTTCATATGCTCATTAGGAGAGGAGGACTTGTGACCTTGAGATGAGGTTTGTTGCATAGGGAGAGGAGAGCTAGGGTGCTTGCTTCTATGGATAGAGACATTCCGTTTATGGCTCAGTTTATTTATGGTGATCATATATGCTAGGAGGAGGGCGCACCCGTGGAGAGGGTTGACAACTACCTGGTAGAAGATCTGCTTGGAGGATTCGAGCTCTGACAGTTTCAGTGGAGAGGCAGCACATGATATCACATTCCTGTGGAGGGATTTCTTCATTGAGTCAAAGAGGATCTAAAGCACTCCATTTCAGTACAAAGGGCAACAAAGGGAGAGGGAACACCTGAGTTTGGGCACATCTCTTCATGGTTCTTGTGGAAAGGCTTGTGAGGATCTTGATATGTATACATGTTCCAATGTATTTTATTACTTGTTGTATCTCTTTCTTTTA
>JASDQU010391445.1:0-10989 GCA_032191745.1 Picea mariana | reverse complement strand
AAATTATATATACATTTTATATTATTGATAAAATAGCCTTCAATTTTTCCTATGTATCATGGGGATTTGCCCATTTATTATACATATAAATTTAGGAGGGGTTCTTAAAATCACCCATGGTCGAAGTTGTGTGACATGATCCACTCTATTGCGAGAGTGAGCAACAAGATCATCGAGGTAAGCTTCGACTATATGCTTGAGATCGTGAAAAGCGAAAGTCATGGCACGTTGGAAGGTTGCTCCGGCATTTTTCAGGCCGAAAGGCATTTTCTAGTATGCAAAAGTACCCCAAGGAAATATAAATGTCGTCTTGTGTTGGTCCTTAGGTTTGATCTGGATTTGGTTATATCCTGAAAATCCATCCATAAAGGAAAATATTTCGCTTCCCGCACACTCGTCGAGAATCTGATCAATGAAAGGCATGGGGAAGTTATCTTTAGGACAAGCTTTGTTCAGGTCGTGAAAGTCCATACACACACGGATGGTTCCTTGATTTTTGTTCACAGGAATGGGGTTGGATACCCATTCGGTCAAGGGAACCGGGTAGATGAAGCCGACATTAAGTAGCTTCTCCACCTCTGCCTTAATAGCGGGGGCCTTCCTAGGATTAACAACTCTAAGAAGTTGTCGAACAAGTTTAGCATCCAGATAAGTTCTAATTTCATGTTCGAAAATACGAGGGTCAATCCATGGCATCTCTTCATATGACCAAGCGAATACATCTCAAAATTCTTTGAAGAGGTTGGTGTAGATCAGGATCTCTTCTGGCGAACAATCTGCACCTATATTTACGTTCTCAATTTTGCTAGGGGTACGAGAGATGTCAATCGAGATGGTAGGAGAAATACTTGCCATATTTACTTCGGCATAAATACCATGTGTATCAAGTTGAACTACGGCATGACCGACTATCTCACTCAAGGTAGAACAAAAATCATCTTGCTCGATTCTTTCAAGACTTGGGAGAAAACAAGATCAATGATGCATATCATCCCAAGGTCTCTCAGAACCATTCATGGATTCGAGGATAGCTTCGTCCAAAGGCAAAGTATCATCTAACAAATCATGTGAACAAGATAACGAAGTGGCCAATACGGGCCTAAGAATGGGATCCTCCTCGTCTGTCTGCAAGGTAACAGGATCGGGATTGATAGAAGAGTCAAGGATAGCTTGATACACAATCTCCATTATCGATAGTGGCATAGCCATGCCAGCATGCGATTGAACCTCAATCGACGAAGTCAGAGAAGCTAGGGTCCAAGGATCACTAAAATATGAAGTGTGGAAAGGAATGGACCTCTCTGTTGAAGCAGGCCTACTAGATATGGTGTAAACATGGTGAATCGGTGCTGAGAAGTCGAATGTACCCATGAGGGAAGAATACATTCCGACACCGATATTCTCAGTTGCCGGCTGAGAATTATCGATCATAGGGATTGACGATCCAACAGATGCATTAGGACAAGAGTACGTAAAGGATAACTGGTTGATTGTCACGATCTCCCCTTGATGAGGAAAACAAAGTACACAAAAAACATACGATACGACAACGACCATAGCATAGGTCCAATTGCAACCTAGTAACAAGTTATAATCAAGAGGTGCATTAACTACCTCTACTTCCACCTCTACCATCTTCCCACCTAATTGGACTGGAAAGGTGGGGAGAATACCATGAGGGTGAAAGGAATGACCGTCAAATGTAGTCAACATGTTCGACGACTTGGAACGGGTCAGAGAACCGATAGCTTTCCAACAGACCAGGGACATCATGCAAGTGGCAATGCTTTCATCAACGACTAATCGTTTGATAGTATACTTGGAATAATCCACATGGATTTGAAAAGCCACATGGTAGGGTAAGCGAGGCTTCACATCTGTGACATCAAACTTGATGATTTTCAAGCCGCTAGGTTCTAGAGATCCTAAAGTAGAGAGTAAGGCATTCCTTTGTGATGGACACGTCTGGAGTACCTCCAAAGCCGACATTGCACAAGGGGTTTGGCCAAGATATTCAACAATAGAGTAGTTCTGGGCGGCTCTAGCATTAGGGTTGTGGGTCGAGCACTTGAGTACTCCTTTTGGAATACGAGGCGGTGTCTCTGGTTTCTCGATCTGTAAGTTCGTCTTCGGCGGTGGAGGAGGAGCTTCTAGGCTGGTACTAGATGTTGAAGAGCTATAATCTTGAGAGCAGGTGGCTATATCAATTTTTGCGTCGACCATATTGATGCAAACATGATCGCCATCTTGCGATGGTGGGTTTTGACTTCCACCAGATGCATTTTCGGTGCTCTAAGAACTCGAGGCTAAGTGCTAGTTGTGTGGGAATGGATTCGTCAGCACAACGGGTGGTAGATTTAAAATCCTAGCAGCCTCTGCAAGTTTGGGGCACAAGTGGGTAAGGTGGTCATCAGTACAAAGTTTACAAGGAAACTTCACCTTACGCTTATCTTTCTTGACCTCTCCAACATTATCATTTTGTTTCCCGTTATTATCTTTGTCTTTGGGTTTATTATTATTATTCTTCCCACCCTTATGATTATTTTGACCTTTTCTTTTATTCCCATCTGGTTGCTGGTTACCATATGGGTTTTTCGATGATTGCATAGAATGTACATCCACCGACTGGATGGGTTTTGAGGATCCAGATGAAGCTGGTCCTCTGACATACTTCATTGTCGAGTCTGTGGATTATATATTGGTGGACCCTACAATGCCATCGTCATGAGGTCCGGGAGTTTGTCTAGGATCATGATTTTTTCATGGTGCATTTGGAAGAAGGTGGTATAACATCCCAGACTGAGCATATATCAAATCAAATTGCTGAGCTCTAACGATAACTTCTTCCTCGCTGAAGACCCCAGAAGTAGCAATGTCCTTTGAAATAGGAGTGTGTAAAGACTTTAGGAACCATTCTAGAAGAAAGGTCGAGGGTATAGGAGCCTTAACCAACCACCTTCGCCTACTCCATTCCTGGATATGGTCTGGGATGTGAGTGTCGGTACCCTAGTGTAAAGTTGACAAAATTTCAAGGCCAACATCATAACGAATGGGCAGTTGAAAGTGATTGAGAAAGGATAACACCAACTGATGGAATGACCCATATGCCCCCCTAGGTATCTCAATGTACCATTGTGATGCCACTCCAATGAGAGTGTGCTGAAACAATCGTAACCTAATAGAATCATGGTTCAGAGAATTTGATGAGCACCAAAGGTGAAAAGTAGTGACGTGATCACCAGGGTCTTCGCCATTCTTACCTTCAAACTTTGGAATGTCTGATGGCAGTTTGGTAGGGAAAGGGGGCCATGTGGGGTCATGACTCACCGGTTCATTCATTAGTTTAGAAAAATATGGCAGATTAAGTGTGGCCATAAAGGGAATACAGGGTTGCGACACCTGACCGCATCCTCCCGTGAAAGATTGTGTGTTAGGAACTGGGTTCCATCCAGGATTCTGGTAAGGACCAAAACCTTGTCTGGAATTATAAGACTCTCCTCCAGGATAATTCATAAAATATGGATTGGGCATCATTCCAGCAGGAATGTTCTGATAAGGGTTATGAAAATCGCCCCCAATTGGATTATATCCAAGTTGGGGGTTGTTAAAACTGCCCCCAACTGGATTAGATCTAGGATGGGGAGTGACCAAAGTGTAAGACTGACCTCCTCTAGGTGGGAACCTGGAGGATTGAAGTGGATTTGTCATGCCAAAAGTATTGGTCAGAATCGACACCAAGGGGATAGGGATATAGGGCAGAACTTGTTCGCTAGCTGGGTTGTTCCATCCATCTGTAGAAGGATTAGACCCAAGGTTAATAATATGGACACTCCCTACATTAGGATTCACTTGGGGAATATGAGAACCACCAAACGGGAAAGGAGTGTAAGGAGTTGTAGTGCCCCCAAGTCCAAGGCTAGCGTTATGGCCAGCAGCTGGGGTGGCAGTTGAAAACCGTGAGGTGAAGTTAGGCATACCATAAGAAAACAGACTGGAAGCCATGGGGATGGTCTGAACAGACTAGAAGCCATTGAAGCAGGTGTCAAAGGAGTGCCATTAATTATAGTGGGATTGGGAGTCGAAGAACTCCCAGTGTTCTGAAGACTAGACTTGGTACTCATCCTTGTGGGATCAAAATTTTGAAAAGTGGATGTGTGTGTACCACTACTGATAACTCTATGCCTTTTATAAGTCAAGGACTCGAAAACTGGTGGTAACTATAACAACTGACGGGACCCGCGAGGAAGCTGGTCTGACTCCACAATGACTTATGACTTTTCCAAAAAACAAAATATATCCTATGGCTAACTAGTAGTCAAAGAGCATACCAAAAAGTCAAATGGCCAATATGCATGCAAACGGGCTAAATTGGCTGAGTGGCCTCCCTTGCAAAAGAAGGTTTGTCTCGTCCAGGAGGGACTTTAGACTCCCCGCTAAAGTTTGGAGGTAACAGAATCAATTATAAGGGCCCTCGTGGGCTTAACAACCAGTCGGTTAGATCCCCCCAGAGAGGTAATCCTCCATATAGGCTGTGTGATGTCCGACCCTTATCTGAGTCAGGGTACAAGCAGAATAACCCCTGCAAGTAACCTATGAGATACCTAAGTTAGGAAACTAATAAACCACTGTATAACTGATGCACATGCGAGCAGTCATAAGTCCGGATCACCGTGTGGGTAGGGTATCAAATCCCGAAACCTTGAAAGCTCTGCCTCTCACAGAGGTATGGGCACTAGCAAGATCCCCAAATACGAATAAATCCACAAAAATATCTCTAACGCTAGGTGAGTATCCAGGGTTTATCCCTTCAACTAACTTCGCACAACTTCATGATTAACTCGGGTGTGAGCAAAGCCTCCTGATCTTACCGATTATACAATGGACTTCTCAACTCCCTGTCTCAGACACATATGTTGATTTAATTGCCTTGGAGAAGCTTAGTCACAAAATCCTATTCCAAGGCACTAAATCCTAAGCTAGTTTGTGCACCCTAAAAATAAAATCGTGAATAATCAATTTTAGTTTAAAGAATAAATTTTATTGGCCATGGTTACTCAAAAAGGTATGGAAGTGAAACTCATGGTGTTATGACTCTACCAGAAAATAAATATGGATATAATGCAAAGTCTATATTTAACTTTTCAATGAATGATATGCTAATAAAAACAGTGTAGTCTTGAATTTCAAATCTGCAATTCAGAAGTAAAATACAATCTTTTGCTAAATGTGCTAAGCTAATGATAAAAATTCAAAGATAAAAATGCCAACCAATGCAAAATGGCAATTTTTTTTTGTATTTTCAATATTCTAAAAAGAAAATGCATGGATTGATAAGCAACTTGACATATGAATTCTATTGTGTATAAAAGCAGTAACTCAAGAAGAATACTAGGCAGCCAAGCAAACAACCTAGAAGCCAAGAACAAATTAAAAATAGAAAACAAAGAGAAAGACTACACCCAAAAATTCAACTCCAAACAGGCTTCTTGTCATCCCAGATAATCTCAACAGACACTAAAGAGACCTAAGAAGGCTCAACAATCTTTAAATCTCACCCAACAATCAGTCAACCAAGCAAGCAAGCAAGGGGAAGTCGTATACGTGACTGTTAAGGAGAACAGAGTGTATATACGCTTCTTGCAGTGATACAACAAGAGTGTATACGCGACTGTCAAGGAAAAAAGGGCTTATATTCTTTAAAAAAAGGCCAGGCAAGGGTAAAAGGATGAAAACTCAGACTCAGAGTGAACAGGATCTATCAAGCAGTGATAAGATAAGAAACACAAAGGAAAAAGAGCAATGTAAGAAGAAAAAGTACTTCAACCCTTAGAAGGAAGATCTATCCCCAGTGGAGTCGCCATTTATGTTACAAGGGAAAAACTCTCTATGGCCAAGTGTAAACCACAACAGACATATGTGACTGCATAAATCAAATCAATTCCAGCATATGCTATATAGAATAATGTGCAATACAAGAAAGAGGCCTACCTCGATCCAACGTTTGATGATGTTCCACCGTTGAGCACTTTGACCCAAAGCTTTATACCTGCAAGAAGTTCTCAACAAACAAGCAAAGCAAGTATATAGTGATGATATAAAAGGGATTAGCACATCAGATAGCATAATCCATTAATAAACATTACAAACACACCCATGGATAATAATCATATATTTGCAAGATACCAATAGGATGGGAAGGGAGTATTTCTATTAATAATTGATCAGTAGAAGTGTCAACATTACAGACTTCTGTGTCGGCACGGTTCAAAACCAAGAAACCGATTTCCTTCCAACTGGGTCTCCACCACTTCAATCCTCCACCAAAGGCAAGCTCATGAGAAAGAGGCAAAGAGGTCCTCTAAACAATAGGGGAAGAGCTTAGGGCTGAACATTGTGTTCAAACTTCAGGGACAAAGGGATGCAGAGTCAATATGAAGTAATTTCTCCAGAGTAACTTTGCTCTCAAAGTTGAATGCTTCTCTCCTTTTCCATAGCTCGAAATTGTGCTCTTATAACCTTCAGAATGCAATTGAAGAGCCGATCCAGAATTTTTCTAGTATATGGAAGGCCAAGGATAAAAGATCTCATGTTGTGACATGGAAACCCAACCTCATTTTGTATTTTCTGGCACAAATCCCTATATACATGAGCTGCAGTGGAGCATTTAGCGTATACACATCTTGTATAACTGATAGGGAGCGTATATGTGGAAAAATGTATGTTAGCTCTAGATTCATCAAAAAATGGATGATAAGTCTGCATAGGGAAATGGAAAAAGGCCCTCTGTGCAAGATAGCAATGGTGAGGAAAATCTTGCTATAACAGTGAGGAGTCCCCACGATATTGAAAACCAGCTAAGAATCCTTAAGGATTTTGCTCCAATATGGATATGATTGTTAATATTGACAAGACTACGGTCATGATCATTAAATACTATAAGATCACTTATGATACCTTCATATATGACAAAAACAACTTGGAGGAAGTGACTCCATACAAATATCTTGGAATCTATATTCACCACAAGCTCAACTGGAATTATAACATTGAGAAAAGGATTATTGGTGTAACATCCCCAACCACCAATAGGTCGGGCAATCCCACTACTCAGACACTTCACTTAGCTCTGATACCAAACTGTAACATCCCCGACCAACAAAGAGACCGGTAATGCTACCACTACAGAATATACACTTATATAATATATGCATTTTAATCGATTAAAACACTTAATCACAACAATCACAAAATTATTGCTACCATACAAAATCAATGGAATTAATAGTAGTTCATATACGCAACATAATACATGATAACATTCAAGCATCACCGACATGCATAACATATAAATTAATCACAGAATGATACTTATCTTTTAACTGGATTAAAATCCACCAACTGCGTGCTGACCTTCCATGAACCTCCCAGCCTTAGACCACGCTGCTCATCACTCTTAGCAGTAGGTCACGCCCGAGCTGGGACTAAGCTCCACCGGGCAAGGGAATCCTGGGCTAGGCAAGATCAACAAGAAGACACACAGATTATGAGGAAGGATTCTCTCCCAAGATCCACTTATGCCCACTGCTCACAGACTCTCATTCCCCACATGCTTGTCCCACCCCAGGAGTATACACCTTCACTGTCACACAGTCCATCGACTGCTTCACCTCCCTTGCCTTGGGCTTTAACAATAGGCCGGACCGAAATTCTCAGAGCTCTGTAGTAGCTACAGGACCCCTTCCAGGAGTTCTCACTTCCTCAGCACACCTCTCACCTGGAGAGAGTTGCTCATAGGCCTGACAGCATGCCTCTTCAACCATGGGCCTAACAACCTGCTTCTTCAACTAGTTTCAACTCAATTCCTGCAAGGTGAGGATAGCAACAACATCAATAGAAATTCGGTTAACTCATGGGTGACAACAACAACATGAATTTGGGTATGGACATCCAAAAATGACAACAGTCCACACTAAGACATAGCACAGTTTAGGCCATATCAAAGATATGTCAGGCTTCACAGTAAAACAACACAGGCCAACTTCACGATTTTTGGTTCCAGAGATGTGTGAGGGTATGCAGAGATCGATCCTAGAGCTAAACAAAATTCATAGAGGATGGGGAAGAATGACCCTGTGAACCCACAACATAGTTGACGCTTCATCTTTTAACTACATGTGCCCAGGTCGACACTTGTCTTCCTGAAGCTGCATGCATTCCCTTTTGCACATGTTGCCTCTCCTAGGACTTAGGATAAAAACATGTCTTTCACACAACTTTGGAATAATAATAAATTATTATTCTTAAGGAATTAAGCCTCTAATCTTAGCCCCTCTTTCCAACCTTTCAACCCCCTTTCCCTTATCCACCTTGTGGAAGATTAGTCCCCAATCACTCTTTCTTTGTGTTCAGTTTGCACGCAACGATGTTTAATCTTTATTAATGTTCTACATAATTACATATACAAAAACATGCTCCTGGCCTTTAACACTTAGGCTCTCTGGCCTAATAAACACATAAGCCCACCAGCTTATCAACACTCGGCTCACTAGCCTACAAAACTTGTTTACAATTCATAAATACAATTGGGGCTCATCCTTGGGGATATTACAATCCCCTCCCCTTATTTTTTCACCATCCTCAGTGCAACTCTTTACACAACATCAACAAGATTTCCAAAATCTTCAAAAAGATGCAGGTATTTTGCCCGCATAACATCTTCATGCTCCCATGTCATGACCTCAGAACTATACCAGGTCCACTAGACCTTTACAATCCCTATGGATCGATTCCAGATTTGTTTGCTCTTTCGGTCCAATATGCGCACCAGATGCACTTGCAAGACGCCTTCTTGGTCCACTTGAATCACATTCCAATCAATAACATGATTAGAATCAAGTATACATTTCTTAAGCAATGAAATAGGAAACACATTATGTACAGTCATGGATGCAGGTAATGCAAGCATATATGCAATGTATATATATGTATATACAAGCAATTTTAATAACAATATAACCTGTATACAAGATACACAACATACAATAAATATAGAATTGTTACTTATCTTTTGATTGAGAAGACATTCCACCTCTGAGTAGGGCTATGACTCCATTCGGGAAATGTCTTCCCAAGATAGCCATGGTCCACAATCCATATCCACGTGGTCTAGGCCAAGGTAGCAAACCTCAACAACACTCCAACCAACGGTCTCTCCTTCCCCACATGCCTGTCCCACCCCAAGAGTGTACACCTTCACTGTCACACAGTCCATCGACTGCTACACCTCCCTTTACTTGGGCTTCAACAATAGGCCGGCTTAGGAAGTCTCAGAGCACTGTGGCTCCCAGAGTTCCAACTGCCCTCAAAGGTCTCCAGGTACCCTCTAGGCCTCATATCGGGGATCCTATACCCACACTTCTCCCTCTAGGGCTCTAGCCTTCTCCAAGGAAACCCAAGGAGAAGTGTACACACACTTAGATCTAGCTAGGATCCACAGGGTAAGATCTATTGCCTCCAATCAACATCTTCCCCGAGCTACTCTTTGTATTCAACATTCCAACTTTAATCAACATGATCTCATCTGCATCACCCACATGCATTTATCATGAGGGAACATACAATAATTCATTTACGAACTCCAACTTAGTTCAAAAAGGTATTCAACTTTTTCCCCAAAACATGAAATTCCATTTCATAATTCTTCTTGGTTGTTTCCATATTATGAATGCAGCCATCCTTGTGGTTTTCCACAGACACCAAACTTCATACCATTTTTCCAGTAATGCTTCATCTTGCATACAACCAACAAATTGTCAGTATTTCCTGTACATCATAGTTCAATTGAAATATGTATAGAACCATATGTAGTGAACTTAGAATTGTCTGCATCTAGCAATTCAATCATAATTACCAAAAAATTTAATAAAATAGAATGACTCGTCATTCTATGCATATGCATGTTCACAGTAATATCTGTAAGTTCATTACTTCTTTTTCTGAACAAGAAAATTTCCTGTAGTCAATGCTCATGTGACTACTTGACTTGCAACTTTCCTGTTGCAATGTCTAACACCTCCCTGAAATGTCTTCAACTTCACGAGTTAACAACATTTCAGTTGTTAGTAACAATTATTTCCATGCAATAATATATATGCATGTACTTACAAAACATATTCAACTATTTCATTTAGTATTCAATTCTATCACTTACTATGCATGAGTGCAATTCTCAATGCATACTTATTCGGTGCACCTTGTATTGAATTACATAATGCTCTTTATCTCAGTCATGTATCTCACCATCCATGAGTTGGAATTCTGGCCAATGTTTTGACACATTCTCCACACACATCCTATTGTCTTCCCAATTAATTGGATGCCTTCCTTTTTGACCCGGACACTACACCAAGAATATAATTATGTGGTGTTCATTAGTGTTAGCAAAAAGGTTGCAGTCTAAGTTTTATTTAAAGGTAGGAATCTCTTAGCACCTGTGTGGCTCATAACCTTTCCATATTCGTACCTTGACATATCCAACCATGTCCTGGTCTCATACATGACTAGCTTACTCGCATTCATTCCTGTATCAAGTTCTTATCTTTTAATTCTTTGGTTATTTCCCCATAACCAAATTAACATGACATTATACTATGTCAGTGTGTGCATTCATAAGCTAAAAATATTTGAATTAATATAGGCCTCCATCCTTTACCACATCCAGTGGTATGCACTCAATAATATAATCATATGATTTTATATAATAACTTTGGCTGAGGAAATTCTTACCTAAATTTCCTTTCAACAATTATGCAAAAAGAGTAATAAAAAATCATACCTGCATGACTGTTACACATTATTTTCGTCATCCCTATGATCGTTAATGATGTAAACCTATCTATTGCCTTTAGAGGGGTCACAGTGGCCTAAGTTCCTGAAGAGAGAAGGAAGAAGAACTTTTCCTGAGAAAAGAAGTTGCTTTTTTCTAGGTAA
>JASDQU010391443.1:0-10864 GCA_032191745.1 Picea mariana | reverse complement strand
AGTTTTTAGTTTCATGCTCATGTTGTTATTTAGTTTTTGTTTAATTCTTGTTGATACCTTTATTGTTTTCTTTCTAACCTTTTGCATTACAGCTGTCATGACTAGAAGAGCCCAACTAGGCATGTAAGTGCTCCTTTTTTGCTCACCCATTGACGAAAAGAGCACGAACAATACTAGAGGAGTATTTTTTGTTTTAATGCATGTTGAAAGGATAATAGTGGAAAGAAAAAATATCATAATTAAACCGTTCACCAAGAGGAAATAAAAGTGCATAGAATCAAAGCTTAAGGGTAGATTAAGTGGGAAAAAAAATCATAACTAGTGGTTGACGTAAAACAACAAGAAGACAATCTTGAAATACCTTGAAAAATATTCCCAATAAGAGGTCAAGGACAGACCTGCTAGGAATCCTTTAGGAACCTCAAATTTCTACATGTTATCAGAGCCAAAGGGCATACGAGTTGGTTGATTTAGTTTGAAAACAGTTGGAAAATTTTTTCTTCACCTAGCCAATAGTTAGCATTAGTTTTTCTTAGTTAGATTAGCATCATATAGAAGCCATGTTGGTGGTAGGTTTGAGAGTGGAGGATAGGAAAGTGGGGGCTGGAAACTGGTCTCCATGGAAGGCTAGGATAGTCTTGATCTTGGGGGAACTTGAGCTATGGTATATTGTGGAGAATCTTGTGGTTCCTCCTACAAATGTAGTGCTCTTGGCTGAGTTATGGAAGAGGAAAATCAAGTCCAAGAGGATTATCCTTGATGTGGGGAAAGACCATATCATTCCTCATATATCTGGTAAGGACTTCACATTTCAGATATGGAAGTCCTATATTGTGTTGGATTTCTATGGGATGACCCAGGTTCTAACTACAATATTACCAACCAACCCTTCTACCATCGTCCCTTCTAGATACCAAAAGGAATAGAACACACAGAGTGCATTGCACAGTCTCACCCAAGATGGCTTCTATGGGTAGCCGCAAGACTCAAATGTATGCAACACGGGGATGGGATGTGTATTTCTCTCTCAAGGGCATTTAACCTACTTATTGTCAGCCTTCAAACCCTCACTAGATCTTATTTCAGACCATTGTCACAACTATTCTAATAGGATTTAATTAAACATTATAGCCACATGTGTTCAATGACAAGAATTTATCTACTGTAAAACAAGATTCTAATCTAAACACTAGCTATAACATCCATTTATTTGGACCTATTCCGCAAGTTCCATTAGTTTATTCTAACTTTGAAGTGTTCATTTCTTTAACAACAACATATTCATCATAACCAATTATCAAAATGAATGCAATCATAAACAATGCATACAGTCACATAAAACACAGATATATCGTGGTTCACCCCCCTGAGGATACGTCCACAAATATTTGTCGCTTGGGCTCTTTATTCATATTCTCTGCAAAATCCAATGTTGTGCATTGTGCAATTCTTCTGCCATTACATTCGATCTCCACATATTGCTAAAGTATCTCAACAAGACCTTCTACTCAACCCAAAAAGACCTATTACAATCTCAAAAATACATATGTCAACAATAAGGACAACCATATGGACAACCCTCTCATCATCCTAATTCACTTTACTTATACAAAACTGGGACAAAGCCCTTACAAAATCCCTAACCCTAAGTGGATTAGGCTTTTCCACTTTCTCCTTGACTTAATCTCAAATGATCCTCGATCCATCCATTTCTCCAAGTTGGTGCTTGTCCACTTTCCAACTGCTCCACAACATGTTTTCCACTTTCTAACTGCTTTTCTCAGTGTGGGTTTTCCCTTATTTATGGCATTGTTTTTCTTCTAATTTCGACACGCTCCCCTATTTTCCATCGCTTCTTTAATTCCTTCAAAAATTCTTCGATTTTTTAAAAAATTGGCCTGTGCCAACAATGTCCCAACAGGAAGAAGAAGAATAAGCAGGGTGGTACTGCAGTGACAACAAAGGAGGATGATTTTGTCTCTCGTTTTGAGAGGGAGTGTTCCTTGATAGTTTGTTGCTTGACACTTGAGACACCATCCTTTATTTGGTACATAGACAATGGAGCATCCATTCACATGTCAGGTTTTAGAGATAACTTCAATGATCTCAGAGATCTAGAGATCAAGATGGAGATAGTGCTTGGAGACCAAACCATAGTCAGGGCAGTTGGGTGTGGCACAGTTTCCTTTTAGAGGGAATTGAGGCCACCCTTGGTGTTCTTGGATGTATTGTATGTCACTGGGATGAATAAGAATCCAATTTCAGTTTCCTCCATTCAGGATAGGGGTTTTGAGGTGTATTTTAGAGGGACAAAGGTCCTCATTCACCCTAAGAGGTCTAGTCTCACTTCTGGCAGAGTAAATGGGACATGTGAGGGGAATCTATACATATTAATTTTTTATCCCTTCCATGCTCTGGCTAGTATCAACAACAACGTTTAGTTGTGTGAGCTATGGAATTAGAGGTTGTCTCATTTGCATCATGGAGCTGTGAGAGTGCTAAGGGAGATTGTGATATCTTTTCCACAATTCATCATTAAGCATCAGGAGGTGTGCATAGGGTGTACTCTTTGGAAGTAAACCAAGGCTATCTTTCCCAACAGTGAAAGTATATCAGGTGGGGTACTTGATTTGATACACACTAATGTGTGTAGACCCATGTCACAAATTTTCTTGAGTGGTTTTGAGTACCATGTGACTTTCATTGATGAACAGTCCAAGAAGACTTGGATCTATTTCCTGAATACCAAGAGTGAGGTCTTCAAGAGGTTCCAATAGTTCAAAGATCCTATGTAGAAACATATGGGAATAAATATCAATGCCATGCGGTTAGCCAATGGGTGTGAGTATGCCTCCACAAAGTTTGTATACTTCTTCACCCAATAGGGTATCAAGAGGCAGTTGGCCATTCCTTACAACCTGCAGTAGAATGGGGTTGCAGAGAGGAATAACATGGCCATAGTTGGTGTAGCGAGATCGATGTTTCATGATCAGGCATTGCCATTTTTCTTATGGGCATAGGCTTGTAGTAGTGTATTATATCTACAGAACATGATTCCTCATAGAGATTTGGGGAGGAAGCTTCCTGAGGAGGCCTTCATTGGTAGTAGTCCTGATGTTGAGCACCTTCACATATTTTGTTGTTTGACAATCTCTTGTGTCTCTTTCGAGAAGAGAACAAAGTTGGATCCCATTGTAGAGAAGGGGGTTCTAGTTGGATATTCATAGGTCTCTAAGGCCTACTAGATATACATGCCAACTAAGGAGAGTGGTTGTGAGGAGAGATGTCATATTCGAGGAGGATAGAGCATTTGGGAGATATCTTTAGTTGAAAGATAGAGTTGAGGAGGTCCCACAAATATAGAGTGATGCATATCAGGGGAAACAACCTCAGGTGTCAAGTACATTGATTTTAGGGGTGACTAGTCCACTCAGGAAAACTACAGGTTCATATATTTCTTGTATACAGACATGATATGTACATGTTTTAGGATCTCAAAAAATGTTGCAGAGATATATTGATGAGACTCAATGGCATGGGGAGACTACTCCACCATAGGTTAGTTCATTGAAGAAGAAACCGATATGGTTTCAGGAGACCCTAAAGGAAGACAAGGAGTATGTCGGAGATCCCTATAGGTTGATGAGAGAGAGCACAATGCCAGAGAGGTTTGTTTCATAATTGGATATGGTGATGAGCATCACATATTCTGATCCCACTACTTTTGTGCATGAAACAAATCAACAGGTCTCGAGAGAGGCCATGTAGGAGGAGTATGACTCCATCACATGCAATGTTGTGTGGGAGGTGGTGCCTAGACCTGAGGGAAAGTCATTGGTGGCTTCCAGATGGTTATATAAGATCAAGTATGTTGCAAATGAAAGCATAGAGAAACACAGGGCTCGCTTTGTGGTGAGTGAATTCTCTCAAATTGAGGGAATTGATTATGATGAGACATTCACACCAGTTCCGAGATATACTTATATCTAGAGTATTATGTCCATTGCAGTAGAGATGGATTGGAATATTCATCAGATGGATGTGAATATTTCATTTTTGAATGGCTTCATTGAGGAGGAGGTATACATTGAGCAGCCACAGGGGTTCTAGGTTTTGGGGAAAGAGGCCCACATGTTCCTCTTTAAAAATGCATTGTATGGACTAAAGAAAGCTCTTCGAGGTTGGTATTCGAGGATTGAATCCTACTTTCTTTAGATGGGGTTGGAAAAAAGTGAGTCATATCCGAACCTTTTCTACATCATTCAAGGAGAGGATACACTCATTCTCATACTATATGTTGATGATCTGTTCATCACAGGAGGGGAGGATCTCATAGTTGATTGGAAGCGGGGTCATGCATTAGAGTTTGAGATTGAGGACATTGGAATGATGCAATATTTCTTAGATATGGAGGTGTGGTAGGAGGATGGTCATGTGTTTCAGGGACACGGGAAGTATGAAACATATATTCTGAGCAGATTTCGGATGGAGAACTAAAGACCCATGTTGACACCTATGATCAACAATGGGAAGAAGCTTAGTGCTTCGAATTCCAAGTTGGTGGATGCCATGATATACCATCAGTTGATTGGTTCTTTGATGTATCTGATCAACAATAGACCATATATTTTTTTTGTTGTGAACACTCTTAGACAATCCAAGGTGGAGCCTAGGAGTGTTCAGCGGATAGGAGAAAAACATGTTCTGAGGTCTATTGTAGGATCAGTTGATTATGGACTAGACTATGTTAGAGGAGATGGGTTCAAGTTGATTGGTTACATAGAATCAGACTATGAAGGATGTGTAGTTGATAAGAAGAGCACCTCATGGTGTTGTTTCAAGTTGGGATCAACAATTGTTTCCTGGTTCAACAAAAAACAGAGGTTAGTGACATTGATTTTTGCTGAGGTAGAGTACATGGTAGCTAGTTAGTCCAGTTGCGAGGTCATTTGGATTCACAAGTTTTTGTTTGGCCTATTTGTTCATGATTTGAGGCCTATAGTTATTCGCTATGACAATCAGAGTTGTATCAAACTCTCTGAGAATCCAGTGTTTCATGACAGGTCAAAACACATAGATATCAAATACCAGTTTATTCAAGATTGGGTTCATAGATGGGCAGTGCAACTTGAGTGTATTCCTACTGTTGAGCAGATTTCAAACATTCTCACCAAATCCTTTCCAAGGGGAAAGCATGTCTACTTCAAGGATAATATGGGAGTGGTGAAGAACACTTTCCTCAGTAAGAGGCAGTGTTGAGTTTTGGGTACCTTGGAAAGTGGTCCCCTTGAGTTATTGAGTGTCTAACTCAAATGGGGAAACATTTGACCCTCACCACTTTAATTTGTTTTATAAATCTCAACCCTTCATCTTGGCTAGCCTAGATATAATCTTGGCCATTGGTTTCCTAGGTTAGTCTAAGTATGAGGCTAAAGGAGAGGAAAGGAGGGAAAATAGTTTCATTGTTCACTTGAGAGAGTTGGGTGAAGGCAAATAGGAGAGGAGAATATATTTGGAGATTTGGAGAGGATAGGGCGCAAGCAAGCTTGTGGGTGCACCATTGAGAGGAGGGTGCATTTATTTGTGGAGAGGGGAACACATGTGTAGAGGGAGAAATAAGAAAGGAGAGAGGGAACACTTGTGTAAGGGGCACACAAGCTCAAGGAAGAGGCACAACTAGAGATTGGGAACAATATTAAAGGAAACTAGGAAAGCAGGAAAGCAAGGAAAGGGGTGCAAACTTCAAGATGGGTGCAAATCCCGAGGGTGCATTTATGAAGGAGACTATGAAGCTAAGATTGAGAGGAGATATATTTTGTATCAAGTTCATTTTTATTATTTCCTTGTTGCTATATTTTCTTGAGATCTCCATAATAAAATTTCTCTTCTACTAGTTTTCCCCATGGGGTTTTTGCCAGGGTCATGTTGACCAAAAATGTATGTGTAAAAATCTTGTGGTTTTTTTATTTCTTTATCAAAATTTAGGTGTAAATATAATGGAGGAGTATTTTTTGTTTTAATACACATTGAAAGGATAGAAGTGTAAAAAAAAACTATCCTAATTAAAACCTTCACCAAGAGGAATTAAAAGAGCATAAATCCAAATCTTAAGGGAAGATTCAGTGGGTAGAAATCAGAACTGGTGGTTGTCCTAAAACAAAAAGAAAATAGTCTCCGGGTACCTTGAAAATTGTTCCCAACAAGAGGTCAAGGACAGACCTGTTGGGAAGCCTTTAGGAACCTCAAAATTCTTCATTCACCGCATCCATAGTGGGTCAAGTTTTTATGGATAATATATTCAAACTCCATGGCATGCCTCATTCTATTGTCTCTGACCTAGATCAACTTTCACCAACAATTTTTTATAAGAATTTTTTAGGCTCCACGGAACCCAATTGCATCTCAACACCACCTATCATCCCCAGACTGATGGAGAAACTGAAGTTATCAACAAGTGCTTGGAAACATATTTGTGTTGTTTTGGGAAATCAGTGGGCTCAATGGTTACCCCTAGCTGAATGGTGGTACGACACATCTTACCATAATACCACTCACATGAATCCTTTTGATGCAGTCTCTGGTAAAAATACACCACTGGTTCTCTCATACATGTCATGTGTCTCCAAGGTTCAGGAGGTTGAAAAAAAACTTACAGTCTCAGCAACCATTCTCCATACCTTCAAATAAATTTTTGTTATGGCCCAAAATTGAATGAAGCAACAATCATATCAGCGTCATTGTGAACATCAATTTGCTAAAGTGGACCTAGTTTTTCTTCGTATGCAAACTTATAAGCAGACTTCACTCAAATATAAACACTTTCAAAAACTTTCCCCAAATTTTATGGTCCTTATACCATTCTCAAGTGAGTGGGGCTCGTGGTCTACGAGTTAGCTCTACCAAGTTATTCTAACCTTCATATTGTTTTTCATGTCTCATGCTTAAGGGAAGTGATTTGAACTAAGTTCCAGACTCAAACCAGTATCCCTGAATTGGATGAAGAAGGTTCCATTTGGTTGCAACCACAAACAGTATTGTACCAGTGAGAGTGTCGTCTCCATCAATGCACCATCAAGGAAGTTTCAGTTCAGTGGAAAGATACAACTCCAGAAGATGTCATGTGGGTGTTGGCTACCATTCTACAACAATTTCCTCATCTCATGCCTTGAGGACAAGGTTGTTCTTCAAGGGGGAGAGCATGTTAGGGACCTAACCTCCCTAACCCCTCACATAAGTAGAATAATATTTTCTATGTAAAAAAGAATGACATTATTTAATAAGGCCTATTTAACAATGTGAACAAGTCTAATGTAAGAAGACTTAACAAAAGCTTGTGCTTCTAGAAAGATCTTCCTCTAGAATTTTCTTTAGAAATAAATAGGAGTAGAAGGAATGAGAAAGTATTTTCTTGATAATTATAGTAATAGAGCTATTCTCTGCTGGAGGTTTCCCCCTTGAAGAGGCAAGTCAACTTGGATTTCTATAAGTAGAGTTATCATTTTTGGTCTTGCGATTATCTATATTGTTTTGTTCCACTGGTATTTGCTGCAATATTTTTGTTTCTTCTTATTATAATATATCTGGTACCATACAATTGGAGTCTTTTTCACAGGGAAAAACATATTTTGAGAAACATGAGTTAACTTTATGCACTAAAGAAACATTGAAAACCACTATATACAAGAAGGGCTTCTTTATTTCAAGTCAGTCAAGACAAAAGAATACAACTGAAGAAATTATCAACTACATGAGTGTAGATGTTCAAAGTGTTGGAGGTTTATGTTGGTATATGCACAACATTTGGATTCTAACACTCCAAGTTGTTCTAGATCTCATTATTCTATGTTAGAACTTGGGCTTGGCACTATTCTCAGGGTGGTAGCCTTAGTAGTAGTTATGTTGCCAAATTTTCCACTTGGAAAATTGCAACAAAGTTTCAAAAGAGGACCATGGAAGAAAAAGAGAAAAGGATGAAGGCCACAGCCAAAATATTAAAAGTTACGAGGATATTAAAATTGCAAGCTTGGGAGACCAGATTTCTTTGGAAGCTAGAATTTTTAAGGTAGTAAAAATGTAGTTGGATGAAAAAATATGCTTACACATCAACTAGGGAAACATTTATTTCTTCAAGAGTACCAAGGTTTGTCTCTAATGCAACTTTTGTTACATGTGTTCTTACATGAGTGCCTTTAATAATAGGTAGAATTATTTATGCACTTGCAAACTTTGGGATACTTCTGGGACCTTTAGACAATCTTCCTTACTTAATCTCTATGATTGATCAATGTCAATAGATCGTACTGTAGTCTTCCTTCAGGAGGAGGAGATGGAACATGATTGACTAGAAAAGGTATCTAAGGATTCAACTGACATAGAAATTCAAATCCAAAAAGGGACATTTTCTTGGAATCATGATTCCTCCAGTCCAGCTATAAGAGGTTTAAATGTCCAAATAAAGAGGCATGAGCGTTGCAGTATATGGAATGGTTGGTTTAGGAAAACCAAACCTTTTATCCTGCATATTAGATGAAATACCAAAAGTATCAGACTCCATCATCTTAAGTGGTACCAAAGCATATGTTCCTTAGTATCCTTAGATACAAAGTGGGAAAATTGAAGACACTATCCTATTTGGGAGGCAGATGGATAAAATCAGGTACAATAGTGTACTCCAATCTTGTGCATTGAAGAAATATCTTGAACCTTTTCCCAATGGGGATCACACAAACAATGGAGAAAGAGGGATAAATTTTAGTGGTGGGAAGAAAAAAAGAATATAAATTGCACATCCTTTATATATGCAAACATTTATGTTTTTGATGATCATTTTATTTTTGTTGATGCACATACTAGAAATCATATTTTCCAGGTATGTTTTTCTTATCCTTTACATACTATGGATCTCTTGAATTTCCTAATTTTAATGTTTTGATGGAATAATTTCCTTATTCAATAGCACACTATAGATTATTGTTCAATCTATATAACATACATTGTTGATTGCACTAATGCAAATTCACGTCTACAAGCACCTAATAAATTGATGTTTTGTTACAAGAATGCATACTTGGTATGCTGCTTCTAGGGATAATTTTTAGGATGGAAATTTGTCTCAAAATCTAGAAACCTAGGTGAATCTTAATAGTCTTTAATGTGCAAACTATAAAATGTTTGGCGATATTTTTGTAAAAATATTCAAATTTCTAAGGATTTTATATAGTTTCTACCAAATTTGGGTTATTTTTAAGGTAAAATAACTTTATTCTATAGAATTTGGACATTGGAAAAAATGGAAATTAGAGAATCTTTTTGTGGGAAAAAGTATGGAAAATTATCCCATTAAAGAAATTTAGCCCCTAAAATTTTCCCCACTGACTTCAAAGACAGTAGTCTATGTAACTCATCAAGTGGAGTTTTTACCTGTAGAAGACCTGATTCTGGTAGGTTTGAATTTCTGTGTTTGGAACTAAGATGAAGAAATATCTTGACGTTTTTCCCTATTGGGATTAGAAAACATTGGAGAAAGAGGGATAAATTTGAGTTGTGGGAAAATACAAAGAATACAGATTGTGTGTGCTTTATAGATGCAGACATTTATGTTTTTTATTTCCCTTTTAGTGTTGTTGATGCACATATTGGAAAACATATTTTTGAACTATGCTTCTCTTATCCTTTACATGCTATGGATTTCTTGAATCACCTAATTTTAATGTTTTGATAGAATAATGAAGCTATACAGTAGCACACTATAGAGTATTTTCCAATTCGGATAACATACATTGCTAGACAAACACCTAATAAATTGTTGTTTTCTTACAAGAATGCAAGATTGGCAACGTAACTCATCAAGTGGAGTGTTTATCTGCAGAAGACCTTATTTTGGTAGGTTTTAATTTCTTTCTCTTGGTTAGGAATATTAAAAAAATCAATATGTTTGGAACTGAGACTACAGGCTTAGTGATTATTTACTATAGGAAGGAAATAAGAGATCTAGATCATCTTGACATACATGATATTTTCATAGGTAATGCAAGATGGTGAGATTACCCAGGTTGGAAGATCCAATGACATCGTGAAATTAGGCACAGATTTCTTAGAATTGGTTGGTGCACATTAGAAATCTTTGACAATGATTACTGCTACAGAGAAACTGAAATGTACTCATCAAAGATATTTGTTGAAATCTCATGTCTTAGAAATACAACCAGAGTGAAAGATGTTTACTCCAAAATGACACAGAAGCAGTGTGTTTTTAATGATAAATTCTAAAGCAAGAAATGCAGAGAGAAACAATAGAACAGAAAACAGTATATTGGAATGTACGAAGAAGAGAAGTACAATGCAAAGGGAAATAGCTGAGCTAAATAGGCTCAAGCAAATCAAGAATAGAAAGTGCAGCTGGTCAGGACAATTGGCAGTGTACTGTCAGACTGTTGAGGTTACATTATATTTAACACTCCCTCTTAAACTCAACAGTTACAAAAATCAGCACTGATTATGCCTAAGTGTTGTCTCTGAAAATCAAAAACTGATTTTCCAAGTGGCTTTGTAAATATATCAGCAAGCTGATCTCTAGAACCACAGAATTGTAGTGCAATATCACCATTATTGACTAGCTCGCGTATGAAATTAAAACAAGTGTCAATGTGTTTTCTTTTCTTGTAAAACACATGATTTTTGGATAGAGCAATTGCTGAAGTATTATAAAAAAAAATAGGAGTTGGATCCTTTTCTGTATGTGACATATATTTCAATATTCTTCTCATCCACACAGCTTGAAAAGAAGCTAAGTGACGCAACCTTCCCCACTCCATGGAGAACGATCACTTACACCAGGACCTTCTTTGAGTTTTGCCCGAAGAGC
>JASDQU010391441.1:5368-16325 GCA_032191745.1 Picea mariana | reverse complement strand
TCAAACTTATACATTGATTTACGTGAAGCCTGCAATAAGACTTGAAAGATATTAGCCAATCAAATGTTAGAAAAATAGTTTTTTTCATTATTAAGAAAAATACATATTTTGATTTCTTATGTTATACATTTGAAATAAAACAAAAATCAAAAAGTCAAACCTAAACTAATAGCCAATCAACGATGAACTCATCGCTATTAGTCCCTGGACTTTGGCAGGGACTAATAAGGTGAGGTCGCATTGCATTATCCCCTAAAATTTAGAGTTAACAGCACGTCACTGAATTAAATATTAATTAATATGATAGGGATTATTTAAAATGGTTTGAAAAAGTTAGTTTTTTATAAAAATTAAAATTTTATAAAATTTAAAAAGTAGAAATAATAATAAAAAAAAAAAAAAGTTTTAAACCATTTAAAGAATTTTTGAAATTTTAAATTTTAAAGAACCATGCTTTTACAACTTTAATCTATAAAAGTTGTAACTCTATACTTATTCGACGGAAAAAATGATTTACGAGATTTGAGGTCTCGTCTCTTTGTGTTTTTATAAAAATTATGAATATATTATTAATTTAATTATTAATAAGTAAGTACTTAAAAGTGGTTAAGATACACAAATACGTTGGCATTTGTCCGTTTGGCCACTTAAAGTAAGTACTTGAGGATCTTGTTCCGTCTCTTTTAAGGTTTCACGCAAGGCTTTATTAATACAAATAATGGCAGCATCCAATATGTATGGTAAATTGCAATTGATCTTTAATCGACTCATTAACATAGATCTTATGTTAATTAGTTAATTATTTAATGGTAATTGTGTATTTAAAACAAAAACAAAAAACTCAATTTTGACCACATGCTTGGTTAGTTTTCTAGGTTGATTGTAGTCCGAGTCAACTAGTAGACTTAATAGTGGAAAATCGACTTCTATACTACCAAAGTTGAGGCGAAAAAGCCATTGATCAATGAAATGATCTGACAATATGTGTGGTATGGACCGACACTTTGATCTGTAAATTGTCGTGGATATTCCACTAGAGCGGTTCGTCACAATAGATCTTACAATATTCTAAAATATTTTATTATGTATTTTATTACGCTAGATCTCATATTTGTTATTACTAGCTTGGTGCTCAAATTTATGGAAATAACTTAAACTTAAATGAAAGAACAAACAGAGGAACACGCCATTTACACAAATGAACACAAGAAGTCAAGGCCTATGCTCTACTCTCTTTTTCTTAGTTTTTGAAATGCAAGTACAAAGAAAGAGGGAATTCACTATGGAGTTGCCAAGGATGACATCATGGAGTTGGATGGAAAAACATTGATCAAGAAATTTGCAAGTCGTAAGGTTTCACATGATATCATTGAGGCTTGGATTCTGGAGCAGTGGTCTCCATTGTTGGGCTATTCTCTGATTTTTCACATTCTCAACAAAGGTTGTCTAGGCTTTATTTTCCGCGATAAAGCAAATACAGAGAAAATTTCCAAGTCATAATGGTTTTGGGACTCATCGTTTTTGGTTATGCGTCTTTGGATGCCATAGTTCGACCCTAATGATGTTGGGTTAGATTTCAACCCAGTTTGGATCAAATTACCTAACTTGCCACTAGAATGGTGGTCTCCAAAAGGATTGAAGGCAATAGGAGATCAACTCAGAGGTACCCGAGCAGTCGATGAGGGCTATAAAACAAATAACAGACATATAATGGCTAGGGTTCTAGTTAATTTAAAGATAAAAGATGGCCTTCTTTATTCGATGGATCTAGTATGTGGAACCCACAAGCTCTCTCAGACACTGGACTATGTGAACATTCCCTTTTGATGCATTCAGTGCCATAAGGTAGGCCATATTTTAGAAGAATTCCCTCTAAAAACTTTTAAGAAAAAATGGGTTTCGAAAGGCACCAAGATTGGTGTGCTTCAAAGTGAAGGTGTTGGGGAAAAATCAACAGTTTAGCAATTAGAGAATTTGGATTTGTGCATGGGAATTGAGAAGGACCATGTGKTTATRRAGAGCTCAACACCTACTAGCAGCTCTRGACTTGAAGATTGGTCRTTAAAATAWATGGAAGAATGGACAACAATGYGTAARGARTCRTCACACAACAAAGGGTGTGTTGGTTGGACATTGGTGGGTGATTACACCCATGAGGAATCCAAGTGTTCAGATCGGAAGATACAAAAATTATTTCCAAATAAGATATATTTGGACTCTCTTTTACCCTACAAAAATAGTGATCATTCAAGGGAGAATTTTGTTGATGAAGCCGGGGGTTGCTTTTGTTGATGTTTGTAGCATCAGACAAGTACTTCCACATTGATTTTGTCTCTAACATGAGGAAGTCGTCATTAATACCTCTCAAGACTTAGGAAATTCACTTTATTAAAGTGAATGCCTTTTTATAATTAATTGAGTTTAATTTAAGGAAATGCCTAAATTTTTGACACTAGGAGTAATCTCAAAAATAGATGAGGGTTTTGGTCAAAATTCAAGATAGAGTGTTTAGACACACTCACATATGAATAGTTGAGTGACTAAGAGAGAGAGAGAGAGAGAGCAGGGATTCAAGGAGTGGGCAATTCCATAGAGGTTGTTGTATAGTAATGTACAATCATACAAAATAGTTTCATACAGTGATATGCACATGCAATGCAAATCCATACAATCGTGTGAACAATTCGTACAGTCATCTGTACAAGTCGTATAGTCGTACAACAAGTCGTTCTGCTCAATTCATGGTAATTTTGGTAACCATGCATTTGTTGTTTTTTAGTAACTTGTGGTTTTCCTGTAAGTTTTTCGAAGGAATGAAAAGTTGATTTTGAACGAGTAATTACCTGTGTATGTGTAAAACTATTTTATTCTTTCGTTATTTAATTTTCAGCTATTGTGTTATTAGTACTATGATCTAAAATTTAATTTCAACATTAACTAAATTAAACAATTTACTTGTTTAATTGTGATCATAAATGATCATAAAGACTTGTTTTTGGCAAACAACACCCCCTTAATTTTTTATAAAATTAAAGGCCCCCATTCAATTTTGGAAAACATTACTTCCAATTTCATTTCATTTGATTTCGCTTGATTTAAAGTGTCGCTTGATAACCTTCTTTCTTTGTTTTCAGGTTTTGTGGGGCTCCTAGCATCATTTCTTTTTGCATTAGTCCTTCAATAAATGATGATTGGGCGAATTTATAAAGCAATTAAAGAAATTCCTTTTGAGCTTTTAATTTTATCATATGAAGGTCTTTCAATTTATAAGTTTCTTGAATATCATAAATAAACCTCATATGAAAAATAAGCCTTCCCTCATTATACAAAGAAAATTAACGCATTATGTTACAAGATCTAATCTTGTAATTACTATTATATTATTGTTGTTAGAAAAAGAGTAAGCATGCTTTTATAAAAGACAAACTATAAATGTCAATGTTTTGGATTTTCCCTATGATGATTCTCATTTTTCGTTTTTGATATGATATATTTTTGAAACCCCAAAATTAACATTCTTGGAAAACTTAAATTAAAAAAAAACTGGTTGTTCGTTTTTTTTTTAACTTTTGGTGGTTATGAATCATTGTACATGTCAAGAAAATAGTTGTGTCACGCTATAATATTATCATGCAAAGAAAGAAGACGTGGGGAAATGAAGTTAAGGCACAATTTTTTTTTATGGTCAATGAAATTCACATTTCTCTACAATTTGTTAACACAATCACACCAAATCCCACGAAAATTGTTGAAGTCACAGATATGCGCCCAACAAAGATCAAACAAACTCAAAGGGATTATAAAAGGAACATGAACACAAGCATATAAAGGGGGTTGGACTAGGAGAAAAAAGGTTGGCATTGTCGTAAAGGTTTTTTCTTTTAAATTTAGTGATCATAGAGGGAGAATGTGTGAGAATTTTAAAGAACAGAAAATTGAGCCTAAGGCATGAAGAAACTTGTATTGATACAGTTTCTTTCATGATATCATATGTGTATAGAGTTTGAATCGAGTAATCGTGAGCTTGTGCACTGTTGTCAAGCTTAAGAGACTTGTTAAAAGACTATGAGGTCTTTCTATTGTAATTCATTTTGATATTGTTATCATCTTTAGAGACAATGAAATACTTCACTTTTTTTTTGTTTAAATTCTATTCTAGATGAATATAGGTTTGCATGATGTGCACTATTGTTGATTTATGCGAAGTTGTGTTTGTTTAAAATCATTGATAAACTACTTTTCATGGTTGGTTTAGATTTGACGAAATGAAATTATTGAACATGCATATGCTTATGGATAAATTCTTAGTCATTGTTTACTAGGTTGATTTCTCATATGTATTTTTCTTAACGATTGTTTGATTATGTGAACGGTTTCCATAGTTTAAAAAGCTATCTTTATTTCATGTTCAATTGATCCTCCATAATCGAGAACGAGTATGCACAATTGTACTTTTCTTAGTAACTATTTACTGAGTTAAGTTTAATGTGTATGTGTGTTAATAGTTGTCAAGTTGCATGAACTATTTCTACATCTTGATGGCTTACATTATCTCATTCTAATTTTCCTGAATTTTTTCTGGCTCCTAACTGAGACATCATGAATTACTTCTATATCTCAGTTAGGATAGTTTAGGATTAGAATAAAATAGATTAATTTTTTTCTTTTCTACAAGTAGGATTTAGCGGAGCTTCCACTTACTGGAGCAAAACCTTCTAAATGGGTAACTGGACCCATTATAAACAATCGAAATCACCATCACAAACATAAGAGGGTTTGATTGGGACCCTAACCGGGTGATTTCTCAAATGTTGATCATGATCAATTATGGCCATCAACAAGACTTTACTTATCTAGGCTTGAATTTTCGTTGAATGTAAATCACCAAAGAAAATAGTTAAGAAATGGATGGAATTTGTGTGGGCACTAGTTCTTAGGTATGTTCTAGTGTTTGATTTGCTAGTCTATGACTAGCTTACTTTCATTTTCAAGTGAGAAAAGGATGCACAACAAGTTTTGAATACTCAATCAAAGAAAATAGTTAAGAAATGGATGGAGTTTATGTGGGGACTAGTTCTTAGGTATGTTTTAGTGTTTGATTTGCTAGTCTATGACTAGCTTACTTTCATTTTCAAGAAAATAGTTAAGAAATGGATGGAGTTGGTGTGGGTCCTAATTCTTAGGTATGTTCTAGTGCTTGATTTGCTAATCCTTAGTCTATGACTAGCTTACTTTCATTTTCAAATGAGAAAAGGATGCACAAAAAGTTTTGAATACTCCATTAAAAAAAAAGTTAAGAAATAGAAAGAGTTTTTGTGGGCACTAATTCTTAGGTATGTTCTAGTGTTTGATTTGCTAATTTATGACAAGCTTACTTTCATTTTCAAATGAGAAAGAGATGCAATGAGAAAAGGATGCACAAAAAGTTTTGAATACTCAATCAAAGAAAATAGTTAAGAAATGGAAGGAGTGTATGTAGGCACTAATTCTTAAGTATGTTCTAGTGTTTGATTTGCTAGTTTCTAACTAGCTTACTTTCATTTTCAAATGAGAAAGGGATGCACAAAAAGTTTTGAAAACGCATTTTTCATTAAAGTGAAACCTATGCTTTGATTCACATCTCAAAAGATTCTTCTAAACTTTTATCAATCTATATTAAAAAATATTTAACATCTTCACCATTGTAATATTACATTATTGAATTGTGCAATCAAGTTATCATAATAAATTAAGATAAAAAATCATTATTGATTTGTAAAATAAATAAAAATAAAAAATAAAAAAAAATTACATTATTGAATTGTGCAATCAAGTTATCATAATAAATTAAGATAAAAAATCATTATTGATTTGTAAAATAAATAAAAATAAAAAATAAAAAACTTATAATTTTATAGCAATAATAAATGTGTTTTAAATTTATTGTTTAATTAAAAATTTATTTATAAAATAGGAAATTCTTCTCTTATAATAATTTGACTTTTAATTTAAAAATGTATATATTCAAGAAAACATATATATCAAATTATATTTGATAATGATGATGTTGATCAAATTAGATTTAATAATTAATATATTTAAATTATTAATTTTGTGTTTGTTTGTTTGTTTATGACTTGTGGGATTAGTCTTTGGCTAAGAAACCTGGGGCATCTAAGGCATCAAAATCACTGGGGATCCTACACCAACCCTTAGTTGGATGGATTTATTTAGGTGTCTCCTCTAGACTACATATGAGTGTCTTCTCTCAACTACATTGGGTTTTGATCTTGAGTAGACCTAGAAATGAAACCCTTCGAAACCGATCACACTAGCGTGATTTGACTAATATATTTAAATTATTATTAAACTATATTACATAATTTTTTGATTTATTAGTTTGGTTGTTGTGTGTGTGTGTGTGTGTTAGACAAGCAGTTTTGGGATACAATGTTGAGAGAAAAACCAAAGTATAAGGAAAGTGCACAGAGGAAGGAAAGAAGCGTGCTCTAAGACACAGTCCACATGATAGTGCACAGAACGTAGAAAGCACGCAAAAGGAAGACAACGCACAGACAAAAGAATAAAGCAAGAGAGCGAGAGAATAAAGCACGAGATAAAGATGATAGCACGCCATTCCATAAATAGAAGAACAACATAAAAGCAGCATGAAGAGCTAAAAGAAGAAGAAAGTAATCAAAGAGCCAGTTAACTAAGTTGGACATGCATTGTAATGGGATCATTTTTGGATAAATAAACTAGGGTTTTAATCCCTAGATTTGGAGGTAGAAATATGTAACGGGTTGGGAGATTAGGGGGGTTGAAAGATTATGTGAGAGTCGTGAATGTAATAGTCGGTTGTCAAGGATAAAGATGAATAAAGAGAGAGTTTAGAGATGATATTGAGTCTTGTGGTATCTACTTGTCTCTGTGTGCTTATGAATTATGTTGTTATGCCTCGTAGAATAGACTTAGTTTATGGATTAAATGTGGTGTAATATTCATGAATGTGACTGTGAAGAATATCTGTAATAATCAGAAATATACTAAGCAGAGGAATCTTAATGATAAGAAAGTATTACTAACTAGAGTCGAATCACCCACACAGATATAAGAAGGAAGAATGAATCAATCATCTATCTCCCTTTCCCTTACTACTGCAGAATCTTGGTTCTTGCAATCCCAATAGATACCTCGGGCAAGACTTCATATGCGCAAGCAAGTGATGTTGAAAGGGCCGGTGTCTAGTGGGTTTGTTGGTCATAGGTAAACCGAACCTTGGGTCTTACAACCCGTGCGCAGAAAAGTAATCCAACAAATGGTTTCATTGTCGGGACCAAAAAATTGTGATTAAGGAAATGTTTTGGAGATCGACTAAGAAGGAGATCACAGACTAGTTAAAAGGAAAATAACGAGAATTTACACAAAAATAAAACAAGAACCGATATTCAACTACTTACATTAAAATAGCAATAATTATATTAAATACATAATATTAATAGAACATAACAATAATATTAATATTATTGTTCAGAATCTGAACAATAATATTAATATTATTGTTACTCGAGTGTAAATTGTTGAATTTGAATTATTAAATAATAATAATAATAATACACCAAATTGATGTATAAGACCCCTCCGCCCAATGATTTGACTGATAAAGTAGGTCTGTGTATAAGACTCCTCCACAGAGTTATAATAAAAAAATGTATATCATATATAAAATTTACAGAGTTATAATACAAAATGTATATCATATATTAAATTCAAAAGCACGTGTTACTCTACTCTCTCAAGTCTTCTCTGTTACATCAGTAAATTCAAAAACACGTGTGACTCGACTCTCTCCAGTCTTCTCTGTTTTGTTTTGTTCTGCTCATTTTTATTAAAAATAAGAATATCTACGCCTATATAATTTGGTTGCAGAAGTACTTACAATCCACTCAGCTTCAACTTTGCGTCGTTGAGTTAATGATAGTTATAATGGGCGACCATGAGGAAGTTTCTGAATTCCCTGCCTTGCCTGACGATTTGAAACACAAAGTGCTGGTGTGGCTTCCAGTGGAATGTATCTGTAGATTTCGCTGCGTATGCAAGGAGTGGAATGCTCTCCTTTCATCGACCAAATTCGTAACCAGTAAATGGGGAGAGGCGCCTTCCAACAGTCTGCCATGGCTGGTTGTGCAAAATGCTCAATCCAAAATGCCTAATTGTTTCTTGTACTGCTTCTTCACCCAGAGATGGAAGAAAAGCTCTTCCATCTCCCTTTCCTTTCTGAAAGAAAAAGAAATACATATTGATTGTCATGGATCTGCATCAGGCTTGTTCTTGCTGGGAAATTTTCCGAGATTTGTTGTTGCCAATCCTCTCACAAGAGCGTTCTTAAAACTCCCTCCGATCTCATCCATATCGTCGGTTAGAGCCGTGGGCATCATGGAAGGGGAGGACGGCAGTAGAGAGACCTACAAAGTGGTGGCGGTGGGCCGACCGCGTGATCAGAAGGGCGATATGGTGGAAATCTATGATTCCAGTGACAAGTCATGGAGTATTGCAGGACGAATGCCCGAGGATGTGTGGTTAGTGCGGGCACGTATGGGAATGGAGATGGTTTTTTGTGATGGCGCTTTCTACTGTTTGACGATCGTTAATGGCGGATGGGGCATAATGGGTTTCAACATCAGAAATGGGACTTTCGTTTCTGCACCGTTGCCAGAGATGGCGAAGAAAAAACACATTTTCCCTTTCCTGCTCACCTGTGGGTCGCGGGTTCTGGTTACAGGTGGCAAGGTCAAAGACGGGGAGGGGCTTTTACAGGAGGTCATTATATGGGAGTTTGAAAAGCTGAAGGCGAACGACTCCTCTTCTTCTTCATCATCATGGTGGAAAGAAATCGCCAGAATGCCTCCATCGTTGTGTGAGGATGTTAACAGGACTTTGTATGATATTGACAGCGCCATGGATTGTCCGTTTATGAGCTGCATAGGAGTTGGGGATTGTGCCTGCTTTATCCTCAATGGATGTATCAGGGTGATGGAGGTTGTATCTTACAGCGTAAGTGAAAAAACATGGAGTCGGCTTCCCAGCTGTTCTTTAGATAAGGAAGGGTATGTGAGAGTTATGGCATTTGGCCCTAGGCCTGACATGAAGGTCGGGTGAACCATCCTATGCATGTCTGTTTATGTTTCCTTGTCTTTGTCTTTTTCTTTGTTTCTGGTTATCTGTAAGAATGCTTTGTACAGGGTTGAATAGATGCAGCAACATGTCTTGCAATCTGAGGGTATGGATTTTCATAAATATTAAATTGTTGAAGAAATGAATTTTACATTTGACCATTCTGACTAATCCCCTGATATGGTGTGTGCATAGGATCTTGAAAGGGCATAATCTAATCTAAAAGTTATAAGCTTTTTATAGTGATTATCATTGTTGAAATCGCAATTTTACAATGTTTGAATTATATAAATCTATGTAATATCCTTGAAAAAAGTTCAGTCATTGTTATTTGTAATATCAACTATTGAAATTTGAAATTTCAATTATTGTTTTTAATTTTTGTTTTTAATTTTTGACTTTATTTTGAATAATATAGTAAAAAAATTAAAAAAAAAAATAAAAACTTAAAACATTTAGTGTATAAATACACAAATATTTTGGCATTTGTCTTTTTGATACTTAAAGGGAGTACTTGAGGATGTTGTTCTATCTCTCTTTTAAGGTTTCAAGCAGGCTTTATATTAATATATAAAGTTTATATTGGAGGGGTATGTCTGTTCCTCTCCACAGCCCAGCCTGAAAAAGAGAAGTTGTGTATCAAAAAAACCCTTCCAATAAATAAAAATAAAAAATAGTAAATTGCAATTGATATTCAATCAGTTATTAAGATCTATTAGTTTATGGTGTATTTGACTCATTAACACAGATTTTAAGTTAATTATTTAATATTAATTGTGTATTCAAAACAAAAAAAACTCAATGCAAAAAATTCATAAATAAATATCTATTAGTTTATGGTGTATTTGACTCATTAACACAAATTTAAGTTAATTATTTAATAATAATTGTGTATTCAAAACAAAAAACTCAATGCAAAAAATCCATAAACAAATATAGTTGTAGACACAATGATTTATCTTAGAGAAGTCTTACTATCAAATATATTGCAGACACAAAGATTTATTGTAGAGAAGCTTTACTAGGAAAACTCTATGGTGAAATGGCTTGCTTGGCTCTTTATTACTTTCAAGGCTACAAATTACAGTTTACAAACACTCAACTAGAGTTTCTACTACTATGTCCAAATTTGATGACTACAAGGATAAATACCTCATTTGCTTTGCTTCATCCTACTCCACTACTAGATTGTTGTTGGTACTGGCCTCCTCAAAATATCTCCCTCTTTCGATCTATCTTTGCAAATGGTATGTGCTCGAGTCGACCAATGGGCACTACCTTTCCCTTATACATAATCATCGAACAACTTCAATAAAGGTGTCAAGAACCCACTAATTGAAGAACCGTTGTTGACTAACTATTAAATCCCTTTCCTTGTGTTCATTAGTCTATTTATCTCCGGCCTTCCTAGAAGGCCAAGTAGACCAAGAATTAGCTACAAGAGCTCTAGATGTTGGAATTGCCTATGCCCATATGGCACCAATGCGGATATTGGTGTTCCCCGTTTGATCCAGGTGGATATCGGTGGCCACCCACCTTTTCTGAATGGCTCAAAATAGTTTTCTGCCAATTTTGGCAATTTACTATTTTTAGCAGGTTTTAACTTTTGGGGACATTTTGAGGGCCTAAATGAATTTTTTTCGAGATCGAGGCTCTCAATGATAGTCAAAGGCATGATTGAGCCCTCAAAATGAATCTCCTCGACGATACCTTTCCAACGAGCTATCATATGCCTAAAACGGAGATAGTATGCAAAAGTTACGACCCCGGGAAGTTGATGTACTAACTTACCCAAACGGAGCCC
>JASDQU010391436.1:0-10989 GCA_032191745.1 Picea mariana | reverse complement strand
TTACATTATGACCCCCTTAATGAATGCATTGTCCTCAAAGCATAAAAATAGGATTCTCTCTTGATGAACATATTTGCGTGGTGGCACCATCTTTGTCTTTGTCTGGTTTTAGGGGTTTGACTTCATTCCTACGTTGAGTCTTGGAAAGGTTCCTTTGTATTATGTACATCATATCTTGAAGTCTTTTGACCTAGTTGTTTAACATAAAATGTCGATTCTTCTTGCTATTATATTTTCCATGCTTTCATTTTTGTATGTTCATTTATGCTTCTTCCTCCTTTTTCATTAGATATTGGGTCTTATCAACATTGTTTAGATGAGGTGGAATATATTTTGTAGTTTTTTTTCATTTTGAGAAGTAATTTCTTTTTGTGGGACCTTTTATTCACTCTTATTTTGTGGTGTGCATGAGATTGATAATACTGACAATTTTGGTGGTGTTTCATCATTATCGGATTCTGAATTGTAGCTTATATTAATTTCATTTTCTGGTTTCTAGACTTATTCTTCCCTTCCATCCACTATTTGAAAGTAGTGTAATGATGGGTCTTCTTATCTATGCCCTATGGTCCAATGCTTACCACATCTATGAAAATCATTTTCCTTATTTTTTTCCCTTTATGAGTGGTGATATTTAGTATTGTGTAACTGCCTGTCTTAATTGGAGGTTGAAAAACTACCTATTATTGACTAGTGAACTTATTTTTGATCATTTTTGTGATACATCTAGCTTCAACCAAATTATTAGGTCTTAATAGCCTTAGCTTACTTGGAATAATGGGTTTTAACCTCGAAATATACATTTTTAGCAGTTGATCGTCTGTGAGATCGAGAAATCTAGTTGTTATGAATTCCCATTCATGGGCATATTTGTTAATAATACCTATTTATTGTAAATGGGGAACCTGGTATAGGTGTCATATTATTTAGCATCATGAACTCTCTTCAGAAAATCTTCTATAAGCATTTTCCAATTTAGTGAGAAACTGCTAGTTTTCTTTGACCACCATGTGAACCAATCATAGGCATCATGTTCTAAGTATAATGATTTCATTACTATCTTCTCTAATTTGTTAGCAAGTGGTTTCATAGAAAAAATCCCCTCAATTTTATTAACCCACATAATAGCCTTTTGATCGTCTAGTCCATCATATTTAGATATCTCAATTTTGATTTTATTTAGATAACTCGAGTTATCTTAATATATTTGGTAACTTTTATTTGGAAGTTATGTGCTTTATGGTAGTCTTTGGTGGACTAAGGGTTGTGCAAATAAAACATATACCCTTTCAGTTAGTTGGTCTATCCTTTTTCTATGATCGTTAAGTATCTTCGATGTTTCATCCTTGTCGTCATTTCTCACTCTTATTAGGGCTTGCCACTATTTTTCATAATCTTCTATTAACCTATGAATTTTGTCCTCCTTTTCTATTAATTTTTCGATGGTGACCGCTAACTCTTTTTGTCCCTTCTCAACATTATTGTGGCAGAGTCTCATGTTGTTGACTTCATCTCTGTAACATATCATGTATGCATGTAATTCGTCATTGCTAACCATATTTGAAATGTTTATGAAAGGGTGTGGCTTTAATGAAATGGTAGCTATACAAAAAATACATTATGGCATAATGAATTTGTACAACTAAAAGGTTGGCGAATAATAGTTGAGTGGACTTGTATGATTGGGTGATGTATCTCATACAAAAATCAAATTTTATAGTGTGTGGATTTTTTGACATATTGCAAGTGGTGTCAACAGTATAGCAGCAAAGTGAATTCATATGGAAAAAAAATGGTAGAGTACAGTGATTTGCTACATGTACCAAAATCATACAACAAAATTGCAAGTGTGTGGCAATAGTAGAATATGGAAATGGTTGTAGCATATGGATTACTACAATATGGACCATGGAAATTGTTCTAAAAAAGAGGATTGCAAAGGAATAATATAAAACAGATGTGAAAATAAAACATAGAAGATACACAATACAATAGAGACACAAATATACATGGTTCTCCCAATATGGGCTACGTCCATCAGGTAAATTGTCAATCCTTCCTTTATTATTATTCAACAAATGAAGGGATACAACCTACAACACACCCATTGTAACTTCATATTCTTTTCTCATAGTCTCCTCTCTTAGAATACAATATTCACTCTCATACACCGCCGCAATACAAATACCTCATAAATAAAATAGGGTTGTCTTCTAGGGAAAAAAAAACCTAACATAAATTCTACCGTCAAATCCGCAACCTAATGATGAATGGTTCAGATTGACTATGAAATTATAATATCTTATGATGCAGGAGAATTGCCTTCAAAGTCAAAATGTGAGTGTGGAGGCAAAGGAGCGACATCTCAATAATGACAGATTTTCAAATCAGAAATTAACTCTGAATTAAATCGGTTGTTGAGATATTTTGTAAACAGCATTTTTAAATGTAACTTGTTTGTAAAGTCGTGAAGGACTATAAAAGATTGCAAATATTGAGTGTTGACTTTTATCTGGCAATAACTGTTAATTATTGTAATAGGACAGAGTAGGTAACTGCTAAGCATTTGATAGGATAGGTTACAGACGGGACGAAGAGAGCTCATGGAGCCGATCCTTAGATAGTTTTCATTGTTGCATTGTAATAAAACAAACAGAATAGAGAGAAGGGGATAGATATTCGAGAGATCAGTAGAACAGAGTAGTGTAGAAGAGATACTATGTAATTTGTTTTCATGAAGGAATAGATCAGACAGAATTGTCCCAAATCCTTGGACTATGTTCATTTAACGTGTGATTGAATGAATGTGATATTCTGTGTGTATGGTTATTTTAGTTTCTTTCATGTATGATTGTTCGAGAGCTTGACTATATGAGGTTGTGACGAAATTGGATGAGTTTCAATTGTTTCTCTTATGAAACTTGTATGCAAGGTGTGCATCTCGAACACAGGGAGTGCGTCGATTGAGTCTCGGAGTGACTCAAAGAAATTCAGACAAAACAAAGGAAACTTATACCAAGTGCAAGCTGTGCACAGCGTCGTGAAATGACCCAGCATCGAAGTACCCGAACCAGAGGAACGCCAGGTGGGCGAGAACAATTTATTTTCAAGAAATCCTTCGATTTGAGTTATCAAAATCCCGAGAACGCAACATGAGCATGGGAAATCAAAATCCGTTTAAGGAAAAATCTCAGGAGGAATAACACTTTCCAGAAGTGTTGACGAGATCCAAGAATTGGAATCGCAGGAGGAGAAAAGGTTTGAAACCTTTGAATACTTAGAAAATATTCTAAGTCACAGAGAGATTAGAAGCTCAGGAGGGAGGAGCAACAGTGGTCGTTGGATCATTGGGTAAAAGATCAACAATCATTTGATCAAGAGTAAAGTGTGCGAACCTTAGCACTCTGTACGTTCAGGAGAGAGGATCGACCAAGAGTTGATAACTGAAGTTTCCAAAGCCCAAAGAGTCGGAGACCCAAAATACAATCTCAGTCATTCGATCAGTAGGAACAGATCTGAGCCGTCAGATTGTTCGAGACAAGCTTCAAGTGTCGGATTGCCAGAGTGGATCTAGGCTGTCAGATATCGTGGGTCCAAGAAGAGACAAGTTTCAAACTTGAGATTTCTGAAACGTGGAGAGCCGAAGGACTGGAGAGAATATGGACCATTAGATCCAGGAGGATACGTGTCGATGGGTCAGAAGATCCAGAGGAAGGCATAGGTTGAAGTGTTAAAACACCTAAAGCCCAAAGAGCTGAAGAGTCAAGAGCCCTCGATATATAAGTGGCCACTTGGCAGTAGATGATGAGCTCCAAGTAAAGTTATTGTGGAGTTTCGGTTAAGAACTGAGACTATTGAACCCCGAAGACCCAAAGTGATTCAGAGTCATCGGATCTAGGAGAGACATGGCATAGATCCATGCACTCTGGGTGAAGCCTCGAAGTAATCCTAAATCGTTAGATCAAGAGGACACGTGGCAGAAATCCGCATACTTCGCAAGGAGAGGAAAAGTTGAGAGTTGAAAAGTATGAAGTTTGGATACATGAAGGGATCGCAATCATTGATCCAAGAAGGACATGCGTCAGTAGATTAGAGTCTTCGGATAAAATCCAAGGAAGGAAAGGGTTGAAGTTTGAGAACTCCATAATATGGAGTTATGAAGTGATCAACATCATTGATCTCGGGGGTCAGGTGTCCGCAGATCGTCAGCTCTGGAGGATTGGAGTATGGAAGAAAGCTAGGTTTGATATTTCGAAAACTTGAAGTCCGGAATTGTGAAGATATCACAGTCGTTGGATCCAGGAGAACCAGATCTAGTCCATGGACTTGGAAGACATAGATCTAAACCACCAGTTCATACTGTATCATCAAGATTGTGATATCGACAATCCCATAGCAATTTGGGGATAGAATTTGCGCAGGTTTTAAAATATTGAGGGCGTTTGTAGTCGTGTGGTCATCACCCGAGGTTACATTGAGAGGGGGCTTACCTGAAAAGGAGCTAACACCCTACACTCTGAGATTCCGTAGGGGAGTGAAAGGGAAGGTCGCGGGTGTCAATTAAACATGCACCGAGAAGACGAAAGGACCTTTGTTTTAATAACAAAGGGGATCCATTAAGGTTCTAGAGAGTCACTTGACTCAAGAATCGGAGATCCTTTGATCGGGAGGTCGTGTAGCCCTGCGGGAAAGTAGGGGGGCTGCATCAGGTGGTATCAGAGATAATATTGAGTTTGTTTGCATACAACAAGCAAAGGAGAAAGAAGGTAAGTTGGTATCAACTATGATATCAATAAATTGATTTCTATTTGTAGGTGATGCAGTGAAATCATACCACCCAGGAGGCGCAGAGCGAATACAGAAATGGAAGAAGAAATGAGGCGACTCTGAATGAGACTGGACGCCATGGAAACAGCATAGAGGAGAGCACCAGATGTTGGAGATATCAATGAAGCTGAGAGTGAAGAAGAATAAGTCGAAGAAAATGTAGCAGAGGATGTTGCACAAGATCGCTTGATAAAAGTTGTTTCAAAAATAGGAGCCAAAGAAAGAATAGAGGTACCAATGTATGAAGGCAATTTGGAAGTTGAAGAATTGCTAGATTGGGTATGTGCTATGGAAAAATACTTTTATTATGAAGATGTCGAAGAAGAAAAGATGGTGAAGCATGCAGTGACAATACTGAAGGGTCATGTAGCACTATGGTGGGATGAACTGCAAGCCGAACGCAGTAGTAGTGGTAATAAGAAAATTAAAAGATGGGAAAAGATGGTAGCTAAGATGAAGGCCAAATTTATCCCGAAGGACTATCCAATCAATATGTTCAGAAGATTGCAAAACCTGAGACATAAGAGCTTATCAGTGAAGAAGTACACTAAGGAATTTTATCAACTGAACATCAGGGTTGGACAGAAAGAGAATGAAGATGAAAAGATAGCCAGATATATCAATGGGCAGAGATATGAAATACAAGAGGAGATCAGCATGATGTCGGTTAGTACATTCGAAGATGCTTATCAAGAAGCCTTGAAAGATGAAGAGAAATTGGCCAGGAAACAAAGCCAACGAAGTAGAGGAGGAAATTCAAGCAGAGGTAAGGGAACCAGTGGAGAGAAGTTCCAGAAGCCGAAGCATGAAGCTGACAAACAGCATAGTCACTATGAGAAAGGTGGAAGTTCTAGAGAAGGATAGCATGGAGGATGAATCTCTTTTTCCAGAGGAAAAGGAAGAGGAAGAGCCAGAGGAGGCATAGTCAGATGATATACCTATGGAAAACCAGAGCACAAGTCTTGGGAATGTCCCAAGAGAAAGAACAAAGAAGGAGGTGAAGCACACATTGTTAAAGCACATAAGCATATGGAAGCAGAAGCAGCAGAAGGAGGAAATAACCTCATGATGAGTAAGATTCTTCTTAAACCAGAGAAGGAAATGCAGGAACCAATTCAGTGAACAACTTTGTTCAAAACTGCTTGCAAGACGAAAGACAGAGTTTGCAAGGTGACCATAGACAGTGTAAGAACTGACAATCTAGTGTCCATAGAGATGGTGGAGAAGCTAGATTTGAATACAACTGCACATCCAAACTCGTTCAAGTTATCATGGTTGAAGAAAGGACATCAAGTAATGGTAAGTCAACAATGCCAATTTGAATTTAAAATAGGAGGTTATAGGGATGAAATATTATGTGATGTAATTCCTATGGATGTATGTCATATTTTATTGGGGATACCATGGAAGTTTGACAGAAGAGTTATTCATGATGGTAGAAAGAATACTTATACCCTAGAAAAAAATGGTAGGACACACATGTTGTTACCAATATAAGACAAAGAAAAAAAGAGGGAAGCTAGTTCAAGTATACTTCTCATGAGTTGGAAGGAACTCTTGAATGAAGTGAAGAAGGAAAAAGAAATGCAGTTTGTTGTAGTGAGGAAGCCTAGAGTTGTCCTTACAAATACTTCTGTAGAATATTTTCCTATAGAAATCCAAGAATTGTTAGAAAACTTTGTTGACATAGTAGTTGATGATTTACCTCACTCGTTGCCACCCATTAGGAGTATAATCCATCATATTGACCTTATTCCATGAGCTAGTTTACCAAACAAAGAAGCTTATAGCTTGACACCTAGAGAGAATGAGGAAGTCAAAAATCAAGTCCAAGAGTTGTTGGATAAAGGTTTAGTCAGGGAAATCATAAGCCCATGCGCAGTACCAACTGTGTTAAGTCCAAAAAAGGATGGAGGATGGAGAATGTGTACAGATTCTCAAGCCATCAACAAGATAACCATTAGGTACATATTTCCTTTGCCAAGGATGGATGATTTGATGGATTGTTTGAGTGGAGCAATCTATTTTTCCAAGACAGACTTGAAGAGTGGATATCATCAAATAAGAATAGAGAGGGAGATGAATGGAAAACAACATTCAAGACAAATGAAGGATTGTTTGAATGGTTGGTCATGCCATTCGGGTTGACGATGCACCAAGCACATTTATGAGATTGATGAATGAAGTGTTGAAAGACTTCATAGGAAAATTTGTTATAGTATATCTGGATGACATATTAATCTTTAGTAAGACAAAGGGAGAAAACTTATTGCCAGATTTTGGAAAAACATTTCAGGTGAGATGGTAACTGCTAAGCGTTTGATAGGATAGGTTATAGACAGGATGAAGAGAGCTCGTGGAGCCGGTCCTTAGATAGTTTTCATTGTTGCATTGTAATAGACTAGACAAAATTAAGAGGAGATAGAGATCCAAGAGATCAGTAGAACAGAGTAGTGTAGAAGAGATACTATGTAAATTGTTTTCATGAAGGAATAGAACAGACAAAATTGTCCCAAATCCTTGGATTGTGTTCATTTAATGTGTGATTAAATGAATGTGATATTCTGTGTGTATGGTTATTTTAGTTTCTTTCATGTATGATTGTTCGAGAGCTTGACTGTATGAGGTTGTGATGAAATTGGATGAGTTTCAATTGTTTCTCTTATGACACTTGTATGCAAGGTGTGCATCTCGAACACAGGGAGTGTGTCATTTGAGTCTTGGAGTGACTCAGAGAAAACAAAGGAAACTTAGACCAAGTGCAAGGTGTGAACAGTGTCGTGAAATGACCCAGCATCGAAGAACCTAAACCAGAGGAACGTCAGGTGGGCGAGAATAATTTATTTTCAAGAAATCCTTTGATTTGAGTTATCAAAATACTAAGAATGCAAGGTGAGCATGGGAAATCGAAATCCATTTAAGGACGAATCTCAGGAGGAATAACACTTTCTAGAAGTGTTGACGAGATCCAAGAATTGAACTTGCGGGAGGAGCAAAGGTTAGAAACCTTTGAATACTTAGAAAATATTCTAATTCACAGAGAGATCAGAATCTCAGGAGGGAGGAGCGATAGTGGTCGTTGGATCATTGGGTAAAAGATCAACAGTCATTTGATCAAGAGTAAAGTGCACGAGCCTTGGCACTTCGTACGTTCAGAGAGAGGATCGACCAAGAGTTGAGAACTGAAGTTTTTGAAGCTCGAAGAGCCGGAGACCCGAAATATAATCTCAGTCGTTCGATCAGCACGAACATATCTGAGCCGTCAGATTGTTCGAGACAAGCTTCAAGCATCGAATTTCCAGAGTGGATCTCGGCCATCAAATATCATGGGTCCAGGAAGAAACAAGTTTGAAACTTGAGATTTCCGAAACGCGAAGAGCCGAAAGACTGGAACGAATCTGGACTGTTAGAACCAGAGGATACGTGTCGACATGTCAGAAGATCTAGAGGAAGGCAGAGGTTGAAGTGTTGAAACACCCGAAGCCAAAATATTCAAAGAGTCGAGAGCCATCGATATATAAGTGGCCACTTGGCAGTAGATCACAAGCTTCGGGTAAATTTATTGTGGAGTTTAGGTTAAGAACTGAGACTGTCGAACCCCAAAGACCCAAAATGATTCAGAGTCATCGGATCTAGGAGAGACGTGGCATAGATCCATGCACTCTGGGTGAAGTATCGAAGTAATCCTCAATCGTTAGATCAAGAGAACATGCGGCAGAAATCTGCATACTTCATGGGGAGAGGAAAAATTGAGAGTTGAAAAGTCCAAAGTCTAGATACGCAAAGGGATCACAGCCATTTTTCCAAGCAGTACATGCATCAGTAGATTAGAGTCTTCGAATAAAAGTCAAGGAAGGAAAGGGTTGAAGTTTCAGAACTCCAGAATCTGGAGTTCCAAAGTGATCAGCACCATTGATCTCGTGGGTCAGGTGTCTGCAGATCGTCATCTACGGAGGATTGGAGTACGGAAGAAAGTCTGGTTTGAGATTTCAAGACCCCGAAGTCCGGAATTACGAAGAGATCACATTCGTTGGATCCAGAAGAAGCATATATGGTCCGTGGACTTGGAAGGCGTAGATATAAACCATTTGTTCATACGATATCATCAATATTGTGAGATCGACGATCCTGTAGCAATTCAGGGATAGAAGTTCCACGGGTTTTAAAACATTGAGGGTGTAAGCAGTCGTGTGGTCATCACCCGAGGTTACATCGAGAGGGGGCTTACCTGAAAAGGAACTAATGCCCCGCACTCTAAGATTTTGTAGGGGAGAAAAAGGGAAGGTCGCGGGTGTCAATTAAACTTTCATTGAGAAGCCAGAAGGGCCTTGTTTTAATAACAGAGGGGATCCATTAAGGTTCCAGAGATTCACTCAACTCAAGAATCAGAGATCCTTTGGTCGAGAGGTCATGTAGCCCTGCGGGGAAGTAGGGGGGCTGCATCAGGTGGTATCAGAGCTAAGATTGAGTTTGTTTGTATATAGAAGGAAAAGGAGAAAGGAGGTAAGTTGGTATCAACTGTGATATCAAGAAATTGATTTATGTTTGTAGGTGAAGCAGTGAAATCATGCCACCCAGGAGGCGCAGAGAGAATACAGAAATGGAAGAATAAATGAGGTGACTCTGAATGAGACTGGACGCCATGGAAATAGCACAGAGGAGAGAACTAGACGTTGGAGATATCAGTGAAGCTGAGAGCGAAGAAGAAGAAGTCGAAGAAAATGTAGCAAAGGATGTTGCACAAGATCACTTGATAAAAGTTGTTTCAAAAATAGGAGTCAGAGCAAGAATAGAGGTACCAATGTATGAAGGAAATTTGGAAGTTGAAGAATTCCTAGATTGGATACATGCTATGGAAAAATACTTCGATTATGAAGATGTCGAAGAAGACAAGATGGTGAAGCATGCAATGACAATACTAAAGGGTCATGCAACATTATGGTGGGATGAACTGCAAGCTGAACGCAGGAGCAATGGTAAGTACAAAATTAAAAGATGGGATAGGATGGTAGCCAAGTTGAAGGCCAAATTTATCCTGGAGGACTATCAAATCAATATGTTTAGAATATTGTAAAACCTAAGACAAAAGAGCTTATCAGTGAAGGAGTACACTGAGGAATTTTATCGATTAAACATCAGGGTTGGACAAAAAGAGAATGAAGATGAAAAGACAGCCAGATATATCAATGGGTTGAGATATGAAATACAAGAGGAGATCAGCATGATTTTGGTTAGTACAGTCGAGGATGCTTATCAAGCAGCCTTGAAATCTGAAGAGAAATTGGCCAGGAAACAAAGCCAACGAAGTAGAGGAGGAAATTCAAGCAGAGGTAAGGGAACTAGTAGAGAGAAGTTTCAGAAGCCGAAGCATGAAGCTGACAAACAGCATAGTCACCATGAGAAAGGTGGAAGTTCTAGAGAAGGATGGCATGGAGGAAGAATCTCTTTTTCCAGAGGAAGAGCCAAAGGAGGCATAGTTAGATGTTATACCTGTAGAAAACCAGGGCACAAGTCTTGGGAATGTCCCGAGAGAAAAAAATGAAGAAGGAGGTGAAGCACACATTGTTGAATCACACAAGCATGTGGAAGCAAAAGGAGGAAAGAACCTCAGGATGAGGAAGATTCTTCTTAAACCAGAGAAGGAAATGGAGGACCCAATTCAACGAACAAGTCTGTTCAGAATTGCTTGCAAGATGAAAGACAGAGTTTGCAAGGTGATCATAGATAGTGGGAGCACTGACAATCTAATGTCCACATAGATGGTGGAGAAGTTGTATTTGAATACAACTGCACATCCAAATTCATACAAGGTATCATGATTGCAGAAAGGACATCAAGTAATGGTAAGTCAACAATGCCAATTTGAATTTAAAATAGGAGGTTATAGGGATGAAATATTATGTGATGTAATTCCTATGGATGTATGTCATATTTTATTGGGGAGACCATGGTAGTTTGACAGAAGAGTTATTCATGATGGAAGAAAGAATACTTATACCCTAGAAAAAAATGGTAGGATACACATGTTGTTACCAATAGAAGACAAAGAACAAAAGAGGGAAGCTAGTTCAAGTATATTTCTCATGAGTGGAAAGGAACTCTTGAATGAAGTGAAGAAGGAAAAAGAAATGCAGTTTGTTGTAGTGAGGAAGCCTAGAGTTA
>JASDQU010391434.1:739-10989 GCA_032191745.1 Picea mariana | reverse complement strand
TCTGTCATATTGTTGACAATCTTGCCAAAAGGAATGACCATTTTTAAAAAGAATTTTTCTTCATCTTTTAACTCGGCTTGCAAAAGCTTGAGCAAACTATGTGCCCTTGTTCCAAGGGAACTGATGGTTTGTGATCTTTTTCACGCCTTGGTAACCAGTTCCATTCTTTTTTTGATATTATCCTCCACATATCCTTTATAGGATGCAAGGAGGGTGGAGGATGCTTTTACATTGGGTGCAGGGGTGTCAGGCATGGCTATTGCCAAAGTATTGACAAGCAATGGCATAGGAATGAAAGCATCTTCCAGTTCCTTGACCCTGTTCTTCAGTCTAACATTCTCAGTCTCCATGCTTCCAATGGAATCATGAAGTGCTTCTCCACTGGCAGTGTGAAGTTGAAATATTTGGGATGGCCGCATGTTGGCAAGGTGAAACCCTGAACGAGATTTTCCTTTCTTATTTTTCACATCTTTTTTCTCAATTATCAATTTTTTGGACTGCAGCGCTCTGGAACACGAAGGATTCATCTTCGTCAAATTTTTGAGTGATGGATATGTCCATTGGATGGCTGTGGTGGATGGCGTCTCTGGGATGATCAAGGAAGCAAATCATGCTATCCAGATCAGTGTCAAGTTCCATGTTCTCACTCTAAATTTCTGGCTCTTCCACCAGTCCCAATTTTTTTTTTCTCTTCTTCTCTAGTCGAATCTTATGAGAACTATCAATTTTAGAATGAGAAGGGTCGTTATCTTATCGTCTGTTTGAAGAAATCTAAGTTTCTTTGTTGCTGTGGTGGGCCGTTGGAGCAATTCTCTAGGATGTCGTACTTTTTGGAGTGGTATTTGCGGATTGAACACTCTTCTCACTGGGGCCTTTCCCCTGTTGCGTATATAATTTAGTGCATCTTTGCACTGTGTCCACATCATCGGCATCAGAGGCAGGACCGTTGTCGCCAATGTCTCTGCTTTTGGGCAGGTGTTTATTTAAAAAACAATCACCAAGGGCAAGTGTTTGTAAATGTTGCCAAAAAATATTATAGTGGTCGAACCCTCTTATGATTTAAGCATATCTTAGGTTGGAGATGCTAGAATGTGTTGTGAAATCGTCAATTTTGTTGACGTTTTTCAATATGAACTCCCCTACTTTCCAATGAAGAGGAATGAACTATTTTGTTTTCTTCTTTTGTAACAGATGGAACCAGTAGCTGTATTGGTGTGCTACTTCTGCAACAAACATTATGTCCGTAACGTGACATGGAAGGAGAGCAGGTTGTTCCGTGGAGCCAAAAATTCTTATCACAGTGTAACTATCTAAAAGTTGGAGTGTCCCCTTAGTGTCCAAAAAGCAATTTTCCTGTTCAAATATGTGGGGAGTATCTTCTCCTAACAACAAAACTTTGAAAATAGACAGGAAGTCATTAAAAACCTCATAAAAACAGTGGGAAGCGTTGTGCTTCTACAAGGCCTGGTACTAGAATGTTACTGGGTGCAATTCGCAGTTGAAATTCTTGGACAGAGATAGTTGCAGAAACCAATAGGAATACACTATTGCAAAAACTAAATAGGACGACATATAAAATTTCTTTTCCCTTTTGTAGCTTGACAATTGGGAACAAATTTCATGGGAAATTAATTTGCCCCAATAAAAAATGAATTGTTCATTGTCTGTGAAATACAAAATATAAAGAGCCATGCGAGAAACAGTTGTGGTGGACTCCTATCTGGTTATTCTTGTAAACATCCAGGAAATTTCGTGAAAAGGATTTCTAAAGGAAGTAGCCTGCATACTTTTAATATCTTCAGGAACTAGAAGTGGGTTTTCCAAAAAATGGGGCAAGAGGTCCAATACGTTATTATTCTTTGCTAGGAACTGTTTGCAATCTTCTCCTCTGAACGTCAATGTTGGCTCCAAAAAATTTAGCATCTGGTGAAAGACTTGAGGTAACAAAGAAACAAAAGAACGGTCTCGCAGTGGAATAATTCTTTTTCTCTAAAATAAATTTATTAGCGCACCATGAGACTAGGTCCTTATAGTAAAAAACATCAAGGACACAGCCTACATGAGCAATCCTAAAGCTCCAAATTACTTGGTTCTCTACAGTAGAGGTTGAGTAATAAGAATATGCCCTGGACCACTTGAAGTTCTGGTCCTTTCGCCCAAAGATGTTGAGTGTATCTTTGCATAACTGTTGTCAAGCTGATGCCATAGATTTATGATAACGTTGGTTTGTTGCAGATGATGGTTTAAATGAACTGTTAGAGTAAATAATGTAACTCTTCACTAAATCCTGGTTAAATTCTTATGAATGGGAAATCTCCTTGAGCCTTTTGCTAAGTAATGACAATCTGTATGGGTGGTGCATAATGAACTGTTAGCAATAAATCTTATTTATTGCATATTTAGAAATGTGAAGGTGTCGGGTACGACGAAGAGCAATTAAGGATTGGAGGTTTAGCAAACGTGCGAAGGCCACGACGTGCGAACTGGATTTCATGATTTTGAAATCCACACTCAGAAGGGATAGTATAATCCCCCCACAAATTTTGGTTTAATGCGCATCAATACGATATCTCCTCGAGCCTTCCTCCCATCAATGATAATTTATACAGTTTCTACATGATGACCTGTTAGAATTAAATGCCAGCAATTACATATTTAGAAACAAGATATGTATACATATATAAAAAAACTTCTTTTTTCTTTTATTATAGACAAGTGCGAAGGTGACGGAGATGACAAAGAGAAAGGAAAGAATGGCAAGCTCTGAAAAGCAGTCAGACGAAATTCAAAAAAGGATTATGGGGATACTCAGGAGAGCCAAGTGTTGGATGGTCAAGTTGGAGAGCCTCCTGTTGATGTAATAGCACAATTGGAATTCAATTCATGAATCCCTAAGTATGAACTCTTACAAGGTATGGACATGAGATTCTTTTAGAGTTTGTACGAATCCCACATTTCATACTTTGCCACTTTTTCGATTGCGGGTTCTCGGTCTGCAGGGATCAAAGATGGGCCTCTATCGATACGTATCCTACAAATAGCACCCAAAATCCTGTGATATACAAATTGACTGCCGAAGCTACGGACTGGGTCACTCAACATTGCATTTATATTGTTCCCTGTCTTCTAAATAGGATTAAGAGGAAATGAGTAGTACATAGTAAAGATGTGCTTCTCAAAACTATGGACATGACATTTTATAGAGCATGTACGGATCCCTCATTCAATACTTAGCCAGTATTTGGATGGTGGCTTCTCGGGCTGGCAGGTTCAAAATTGGCCCTCTGTTGTTCCATGTCCTACAAATAGCACCCATATTTCCGTGATATAAAAATTGACAAGCAGACTTGCTAGCTATTTTAATTTTAAGGGACTCATATTCATGTCATAGAACAATTGGACTTGGGCCAATTTATATTCATTTATTACAATATCAAATGGCGAAGCGATCAGTCGGTCTGGTGATATAAAAGTAAGTGAAATCTGAAGTCATGAATCCGCCAGCTTCTGCACCTACAAGTTTTCCAAAAAACGAGTAATACATACTAACTATGTACTCTTATAAACTATGGACATGAAATTTTTATAGATCATGTACAGATCAACCATTCCATATTTAGCGACTTTTTTGGATCGAGGGCTCTCGGGATGAAAATTGGGCCTCTATTGTTATGCGCTCTACAAATAGCACCCACAATTCTGCAATATACAAATTGACAAGTGGACCTGGGCGATGCCTGGCTCAACATTGCAAGTTCATTGTTCCGTGTTTTCCAAATAACACTCATTTTTCTGCGATATACAGATTGATAGATGGACTGGAGGGCTTCCGGGTTCAAGTTTTCCATTTTTTACGGATGCCAATCCATATCAACTATCTAACATATCTAAAACATTATTTTGAACACTAAATTATTAATATTGCACGATTTAATTATACGACAGTTTATACATGCTGGTCAGGAAAGCGATATAAAAATTTTCTGACAAATGAGCAATACATTTTAAACATGTACTTTTATAAAGTATGGACATGAAAATTATAGAGCATATGCAAATCCCTCATTCCATACTTAGGAACTTTTTGGATCACGGGTTCTTGGCCTGGTGGGCTGAAAATTGAACCTCTATTGTTCCGTGTCCTACAAATAGCACCCAAACTTCCGCGATACACAAATGAACAAGCAAACTTGTGGCCTGGTTGGCTCAACATTTCACTTTTATTGTCCCGTAGTGATTCCATATTAATTCCATATTTAGTCACTTTTTTGGATCGGGGCCTCTCGGGCCGGCGGGCTAAAAATTGGGCCTCTATTGTTCCATGCTCTACAAATAGCACCCATAATTTCGTGATATACAAATTCACAACCGGACCTGCGGGATGGCTCCTAAACATTGCACTTTCTTGTTCTGTGTGCTCCAAATAGTACTCAGAGTTCCGCCATATACAGATTGACAGATGGACTCCAGGTAAATTATTAATATTAAATATTGATATTGCAGAATTTTATTAGACGAGAAATTTTATACAATCTGGTCGGGCGAGTGATATAAAAGTATTCCGACAAACGATAAATACATAGTAAACATGTACTTTTATAAAGTATGGACATGAGATTTTATAGAGCATATGAGAATCCCTCATTCCATACTTAGGAAGTTTTTGGATCGCGGGTTCTCAGCCTGGCGGGCTGAAAATTAAACCTTTTTTGTTTCGTGTCCTGCAAATAGCACCTAGACTTCCGTGATATACAAATTGACATGTGCACTTCCGGGCTGCTTGACTCAACATGAGATTTTATATAGCATATGAAGATCCCTCATTCCATACTTAGGCATTTTTTGGATCGTGGCTTCTCACATTAAAAAGGTTGAAGATGAGAAACATTTTCTCTTAGATTATTCAACCTATATCTAAATTAAATCTCAATTTTAAAAATTGTCACATTACCAACCTTCTTAATTTTGTAATTCAATAAAATTATAGTAATATTGAAATACTTATCTTAATATTTTTCAAGCACAAAAATAAAATTCTAAAAAAACATAAATAATCCTTTGCCCTCCTATCAAAGTTTAAATCAAATGCATATTGCTTTGGCATAACCAAGAGATAAAGGCGAAGTTAAGTTTGTTTGGTAACTTCATTTAAAACATAATAATTTAATCTAAAGAAGAAGTTATGTGCTGGGCATATAATAAAGTGTTACAATATTAACAAGGCTGCGTGGCAGCGTAGTCCTTGCCAATGAGGTTAGAAAACAAAATGTGGAAAATGGGGTCGAAATGTAAATGAAACGAAGTGTTCAGTGAAAAATGTATATCACGGAAATGTTGTGTGCAACATGTATATGAAGGAACATGGGCAAAAGTAAATGACGCTTGGCAGGGAAAGCACCATATATATTTTGAAAGTATATAGCAAACATATATCTTTTGAAAGTATATAACAAACTACAAATTTGTTGACAGTGGAAGAATAAATTTGGAATTTAAATGCATTTGTGAACATGGGGTATACGTAAATGGCGCTTGCATTGTAGAGCACCATTTATTTTGAAATATATAAAAAAACAAGAGTTTGTAACATATAAAAAATTAAATGTAATTGTCAGACAGAGCGATGAAAGATAAAAATAAAAATATGTAACATATTAAAAATTAAATGCATTTGTGATAAAGACTAGTGTAAGATAAGAATAAAGTCTATAACATATAATAATTTAAATGATTTTTTATTTGAAATATGTCAAAAAATAAATGTTTGTTACATACTACTGGAAATTTTGAAATATACAAAGAAATGAAACTCTGTTACATATAAATCGAAATTTCAATGTGTTTGTCATGTAGACTGATATTGGGGATCTCGCGGACCATTACATAAATATGTACAAGAAATAGTGTTGTGGAAAGAAGATAGAGTGCAATACCTGCAAAAAATAAATAAATGGAAAGGTATAAGTGTTTGTCTATACATATCTATTCAAGAAACTGGAGTAGGTGGGTTGATAAAAAAATAGGATGCGATCAGTAAAATTATAGTGAGGGTACATCTGAGCCCTTTGGCTATTTGTTTGCTGCTATCGTTTAATTGATGTCGTCGATGACTACGGTTTCAAGGATGTCCTCGACGACTGCTGGAATGTTAACAATTGCCTGTTGCCTTTTGTTTGTAACACCCTTTTTCCCCCAATTTGTAATTAATCATAAAATAGAAATTACCATGCTAATGCATGAGGACAATGTAAATGTATTATTTTTTGAGTTGCCAATTATTGACTGTGGGGGTGAAGCCTTGAAAGTACTGGCCATGATATCACTAGAGGAAGAATTTGAAAACTATAAGAGAAGGTTCATTATGAAAAATAACCCGAAATTTCCCTTGATGAGGATGACAACCTCCTTCGGATCCCAAGGAAAGATATCAGTTGATGAAGAAAGGACTGGTGGTTGAACAATCAACCACCCCCATAAATGGAAACATGGGTTGTCAGCCCAAAGTACCGCAGTGACCTACAGACCTGAGCTTCCTTTTGACAAAAGGAACAGGATAGGTCGGTAAAAATATTCCAGGGTAAGATGGATACACACGGGAGAGGAGACACCAGACAAAAAAAAGAGAGAGTGTAAGCTCACAAGGGAGATGTATGGAGCTCTCTAGCGAGTCACGAATGGAAGGCTGCAAGCTTGATGCCAAGTAGCATCTGAGAAACCTCGTTGAGGCCATAACCGAGAGAGAAAGCTCTGAGTTACAAAGAACAAGACCCAAACATAAGCGGAAATGGGGGAAGAACCCTTGAGAAGTGTGAGAATTCCCTGGTGATATCATGGCTTGACACGGGGGTGGCCAGAGTGCTAAGAGTGAATGCCTCTAGGCCTATGGTCGGGTGGAAGGATGAACACCCACAGTTAGTTGGTTGGCGGCAGCCTGTAATAGATAAGCGATTTCCTACCCTATGTAATTTAGCTGTAACTGTGTATGAATTGGTTATACTGCGTATGCCTTCAGGAATGTGAATGAATGCTTATTGGATATACTATATCCCTTCTATTTTTTCATGATTGTATAATTAGGCAAGTAAGAAATTATATGGTTCAGACATGACTTTTTCTCATAAACTCTTGAATTTTGTAGTGTCTTAAGCTAGAGCCACAAACTGTGAGCTCGTTGACCTTAGGCGTAGTTGCATGTATGAGGGTTTACTCACCTAGTCATTCTGAGTCCCTTGGAGGATAGAGTTTGTTAATCTCATGAGAGGTAGTGCAGATATGCATAGGCTCTCTGCGATCAAATAGAGCCCCAAAACCCCTTGATGAAGGAGCGTAATATTTGTGTTGAAGACTCTTCTAAGAGTCAAGTCCAGGAGAAAGAGCACAAATCTTTCAAGTCCTTCATAGCTGACGAAGCTCAGGAAGGATAGCGAGTTTCAAATATCGAAAGAGAGTACCCTTTCGTTTGCTAGATGAACGTATGAGATCCTTTTGGAGGATCTGAGGTCTGTCCCAACCGTTAGATTGGAGGAAGGAACGAAGGCGTTAATACCTCAACGCCTTCAGCCTTCACAAGTAGCGATGGGAATCAAGACTGTAGATTCAAGGACCTATAGGAGCTCTATTTACCCTCGATCTTAACCCTTGCATAGGCAAGAGAGTGGACTCGACGAAGTCCTGAAAGTCCCGAAGTATTCGGAACCGTCCATCGGCACAGGACACGTGGTTCTTAGTCGGTGTTTCAGCATTCGGGAAACCAGAGGATAAGACCCCTCATCTTCGCAAGTCATGAAATATCAGTATACGAAACCCCGATGCGCTCTGGGGATGAGTTGGTTTAGCATGAATAAGTTTCGCCGTTTCGGCATTCGGGAAACCAGAGGGCAAGACCCGTCGTCTTCGCAAGTCACAAAATCCTGGTATACGAAACCCCAATGCATGATTAAGACTGAGTGTCTTTCAACACCCTTAAGCTCAGGAGGGATAGTGACTGTCAGATCTAGATCAACAAGGGTCGTTGATCTCATACACAAAATCCCATATCGGAATTCATAGATTGGAGTGACAAGAGATTTGGAGTTGCTGCATCATGAACTCCTGGTTCATGAAAATCCGAAAAGAGATGGACCGTTGGATCCTAATCATTGAGGATCATTGGATCTCGTACAATAACTCATGTATCGGAGTTTGTGGAATGGAGTGACCGGTGGTTTGGGTCGCTACATCTCAAACTCCCGGTTACTGAAATCCCGATACAGCTAGGACCGTGGGATCAGGGGGAGATTCATAGCTGACAATCTCATCGAAGGTAAGATTTTGGGTTTCGGGGTTTGAAGAGTCGAAAGACTTGACTCTCTTACATCGTTGAGTCATGAAATGCGAAAGGTACCTCTTGGCTTGGCCTGTGGTCATAACCAATGATCACATGGAGGTGGATAAGGGAAGAGCTAGCTTGCACTGGGCTCCCGTAGGAATTCGGGGATTCCTTCCCTTGAAGAAGAGCAAAAATTTTATTTTTGTCGTGGTGGGTGTTGTTCCAGAGTCTATACTTAAGGCTTATAAGTACAGTGTCTAGGCATCCGAAAGTGAGTAAGGGGTAGAGAAGGAAGAAATATCAACCTTCGACAAGGGGAAGCTAGGGTTGATTTCTAGGTTATTGTCTAGCTTCCAACTGTTCTTGGATGTTTTGGTCCCTTTCAATTGCTGCCCATGAACATTCCAGTTCGACCCAGGTAGTGGTTGTTTTAAGAATAGTATCAAAAATATTCAAGGCAATATGTGTTTGATCTGATAGTTCGGGTTCAATATTAGGCTGTCTTGTCACAGGGACAGTCATAGAGGAATAAAAAAAATAAGAAAATCTCAATACTTTTTAGATGTTGTCTCGATTTCGGTCGTATAAAGGAGAGTTTATAGCTCCGATAGTGAAAACAGGGTGCAAACCAAAGGCCCTTTCCCGTAACTGAGTTATATTTTAATAAATGTGTGTGAGGTGTAAGAAAACATTAAGCTGTCTATCATGTAAGTATCCTATCAAGGGATAATCTTACTTATAAATAGAAGAAGAAAAAGATAAAGAAATAACCTGATGAAGCATAAAATATATATAGAAATCTAAAATGTTCACTGGTCTTATACCTGCTGATAGTCGGTACAGAGGAAAAATGGTAAACAATATAGAAAAATAGAATTTATTAACTATAGTAGAGGTTGTACTAAATTATAGCGAAACATTTATCAGATGCATATATGAAATGGAATGAAATATAAAATATAAGGAAACAAACTCATAACACATTCATGACGGAATCGAGAATCTTCGGCTTTTCTTTGTATTAACTCTCGAGGAAAAAATCTCTATTACAATCGACCCAAAAAGGTCTAGCCTCTTTTTCTTCCTTCTATTGTATATTTATACAAATTTACATATGATGGAATCCCAATCGTTCCAGGATTTTCAGTTACAACAAGAAGGAGATCAATCGTTTCATTTCTTTATTCTATGTCTTTATTTGGTACCAGAAGCTTTCCCTCTCGCATGCTCGATACAAGTGACACATTTTTCCACCAACCGAGATATCAACCTTGAAGGTTTCGATTGACAATTGGCCTAAAAAATGTAACAATCTATGACTAATTGCGGCAACCTTTCTTCCATGTGTCGGTCTAGGGTGTCAATAGTGCACAATTGCACACTTGGTTTAATACTCCATTTATCTATTTGAACTATGTCTGCCAAAGTTACTTGTGAGACTTCGGTCGAATCTCTTTCGTCTTTCTCATTTATATCAAGCAAGAGTTTCACCATATTCATTTGGCTTAGTGTATCAACATTACTCTCGCTATCAATGCCTAATAGATTTCCATATATAGAACTGAAAGCCTCTTCATAGGATTTCCTTACCTTCTTGGCTTGCAATTTTCCTTCTGATATGCTACATTCGCATTCTTTCAACCAAATATTACCTCAGGTCTATTCTGAAATGGAAAACTTAGAACTTTTTCTCAATTCCCTGTTTGTTGTAGCTATTACAGTCTCTTGAAATGCGACCTGAGCTGCTCTAGCTTCTCTCTCTCTGACAGATAAGTTTTCTACTACTTGATAAATAACCAGACAATTGTCCTGAATCGTCTCTACCTTGGCAAGTAAACTTCACTGGGCTGCAGAAACCCTGATCCAAATCTCCATAGCCTGGGACTGAAATATCCCGATATTTATAACTTCGCTTTCGGCGAACTCTAATCTAACCTATAGC
>JASDQU010391431.1:0-10940 GCA_032191745.1 Picea mariana | reverse complement strand
GTAGAGCGAAGCTCCCGACTGTATTGTTTTCAGCCATTCTCTGGTTCCTTGTTATGCCTCTGTGTTTGAGATTTCTGGGTTTATAACAAACAGTTCTCTCCCTTTTCCATCTCTGTTTCATCTGTTGCTTGAGGATTCACAGTAGTGCAACTATTGCAGCAAAGGATTTGTTGTGGAGTTGTCGTGCCCTCTGGTTTTTTACGTGTTAGAATGTAAAAGGATTTTGCGTTTGAACTCATTTCTTCTTTAATCTGTTGCATACCGGATGTCTGTAATAGATCATAGCACTTTTCTCGCGTGACTCTTCCACCTACTCGCCTTTTATTGCAACTCACTGTTTGAAGTTTACGCAAGACCTCACTCATTCATGCATGCCTGGTCTGGTTTCTGAGTTGATACGATATGGTTCTGAGTTTCCCTCCGTTTGATCACCCTTTAAATCAAACCGTGACATTAATTCTGATGGGCTTCGGGCTCTGCTCCTGCTAGCAATCCAGGAGTGACTTTCGAACGCCAACAGAAGTGATCCTAACTTTCCTAGGTTTTTCAATGGCATCGGAGGATTGAAGCTTTCTCAAATAGAATTCCCTTAAAAATTTATTTTCCTTTTTCTCCCTAAGGACAAAGATGTTGTGAAGGTCAAGGGAAGGTTGGTATTGAGTAATCAAAGTAAGTTGACAGACCTATAATGAAAAATATTACACAGATATTATCCCTGATACAAACGGATTGCCCCCATCTTCGCGTTCTAAAAAGAAAATTATAAGATAGGTGGTGAAAGGAAATTCAGAAATGATTTCCCCCACCTAGTACGAGAGACGATGAAAGGAAATTCAGAAATGATTGCCCTCGTCTCGGCATTTAAATGCATAAATATATTCCGAAGTGGTGAAAGGAAATTCAGTAAAAAGGGGCCAGATAACTTCACCGGGGTACTGAACAGGATTGCTGGCAGTGAAGCAATATCTGAGATATCTGTAAGGCTGTTATACACGAATATCACTATACTCCGGTAGCCAATTCTTTTCGACAACCTGATCTACATCCCAAGTTCAGATGGGACTTCCCAATTAAAAACATATAATCTTATTATTTTGATGCAAGATGATAGCCGCAAGATCTGTTGGGTCTCCTAAAACTGTTTTGATTGTCTTAAAGCAGACCTGAATTTAGTGGCAGGAAAGGGAAAGTTGTGAAAGGGACTACAGCTAAGTTTAAAAAGAGTATATGATTTTGAAAAAGCTTTTCAAGGTAAAGAACGAAGTATCTTTCCCCCTTCGATACCCTATTCTCGGGAACCGTTTCGCCTGATTGAGCTATTGAATCCATTTACCCAATACTGGCACATGGTCTACTATTCTTCCCGCCTCACAAGAAGGCGGGATCCCTAGTTAGAGCCTATGTTGGAGCCGCCTTTGTTTTTTATAGCTCGTCACAAGTCTCATTCTTAATGCTCAAAATCTAAATATGGTTTTCATATTTCTCCTCTGAGATATCGAGATCTCTGAAGTTTTATCACGCGAGTAGCGATGATTATTATACTCTCGAAATGAGTCCTACTTTTCGTTAAAACTTTTCCTCTTTTATTCTACCTCGGGATCTCGTAGGTCGGATACTGTAAGCCATATAAGTCACACACCCCGAGCTATGAAACAGTGAAATCGTTTTAATATTTTACTCAGGATAGTAACAAGGGTAAATTTTTCCCTAACCCATGTTTAAATGTCGTCGGGGTTTTGCACCTTGGCATTCTCCAAATCCAAAAATTTAATGTCATAGCCCCGATAGCCGAGAACACGAGGTCCTTATTTTAGTAACCCATGTCAAGTTTAAAGGTAAAAGCTAAACCATGGTAAAAGTTTCTGTCGGAATTTCACCACTCAGCGTTTTCCTTTTCAAAAGTTACACCGTCTAAACCCCGACTCACGAAATCACGATAAGGATATAAATGAAATTAATTAATGACTAAATATGAGTTTGACTTCCCTTTTTATTTATCACGATCTCACGGTTTCGCAGCTCGACATGCAAACCTCCCGAAAACTTGTTTTCGAAGCTCCGAGTCGCGATAGGGCGAATATAATAATTATGAAATTAATCAAGCCCCCTAATCACAATTTTGTTTTTATTAACCAAAATCGATCATCACAGTCTCGGGTGTTAGAGGTTCAAAGTGTTAAAGTAAAATCCCCAATATAGCGAGTACCGAAACATTGATTAACGTTGGTAAAACCGGATTAATTAAGCTAAATCGATACATATCACGTGTTTCGATGCTTGCATGATTTACGAGGTAGCCTTATTCGTTCCATATGCCAACTGATTTTTTAAACCACCAAAATTTATGGCATTAATTAGGAAATAGGGCAAATCAACGAATAAAGATCGCATTTTTATGGCAAAATTTATTTCCAAATATGATTTGACAGGCCTGTTCTGAAAGGTACCGAGTTTTTGAATATATATAAGAGTTGTGGTTCATTATAACAAATGCATTTTCGTATTACGCAAAGCACATTATCTCGGAGCAAACTGACTTCTGTATGTATACGTATTTCTATCGCAGAAGAGCTAAAGCACAATCCCCATCCATGGCTCCACGAAAAGCATCCAAATCCAGTGTTGAGGTTTCGGGATAGGGCTCGGACAATGTTGCTGATACTTCACCTTGAAGTATCGACTCGGTCCCAAATTGGTCGTTCGTTTCAGATGTTCTGCAAGCAGAATTGGTGGATTATTCCGATGACTCCAGTGACAACGAAAAAGATGATATAACCACCAAATACAAAATAGTCATCCAATCCGAAATGCACAGAGTAGCAGCCAAGCCACGACTATTTCCATATTATGATATGGTCCGATGGGCATTGGACCATGTTGACATACTAACCAGAACCATTATGAATGAGCAGAAAGTCACCATTGGGACTTTCAGGCCGGAACATCTGCAAGCCATGTATAAGCTGCCCACAATGTCCGACTATACATATGGCGCCGAATTCTTGGACGAACTCAAGCAGAAGGAATGCATACAGTATGATAAAACCATGTCCAGTTTAATAAAAGATTCGGTTTCGCACGCCACGAAGTTTAGGGATGATAGCCACGGCGTATATTCAATAGCCTCCTTAGAACCACAATACAAGTATGTTTCCATGATGACATGTAGGTTATATGGGAGGGAAGACACCTCACATTTTTATCTTTCATGGGTGCCTCTAATGTTTCGGGTCGCCGAAGGCAATTCCTTCGACTGGGCGAAAATACTGTCTGAAAGCTTGACTAGTCGGGTCACAGAGTATCGGGAGCAGAAAAAGAGTGGAAAGGAGTCTTCATTCTTCATTTCTGCATACAATATGGACGCCGTTTGTTTTTTGACACCATTTCCCTTAATGAGCTAGAGTTGGACCCCAGCAAAAGACCAGCCTATCCATGTTTATCATTCAAAATTATGGGAAAACAAAGTTGCAGTTTTCGTGTACAAAATATTCAACTGTGTGATGGTGCCTCTGCATGTCACTATTTTCGGTCACCCACCACCCGGGATTTCGAACAGTATAGTGACAAATCTTAGCAGCATAGCTGACTAGTATGTGGAGGCCGAATTTTCGTACCTCGGAGTTTTTGGGGCTTCTGTTCCCCTGCATGCATTACCATTGTTCATTCCCGACAAGTTGGTTTGTCGTGAGGTTGCAAGACAAACAGTAATTGGTGGTATAAGTAAGGAGCTTAAGGGATATTCAAAGAAGGTATGGCCACCTTTTCCTATTCATTTAAATTCATATTCTTTATTAGATTTTGGGCATGCCAAAGATGAGGCAGCAGCCCTGGAGGACCTAAATTTGGTCCTCATTGAATATAAAAAATAGAATACATAGAGGGTTGTGAGAAATCATTTAGCCAGTTGTGGGCTCAAGAGATTTGAGCACGAGAATTCACCCTCAGATGAAATTTTTTGAGGCGCAAGGTCCGATGCTGAGATTCTAGCTCAGATACAAACCTTGGCACCTGAGGAGAGAGCCGATGTTCTAAAGTTCCAAGAACATCGACGCAGTTCCCTGCCCGCAGTGTTGCGGGGTGAGAGTCCAAGTACGGCAGAGGGGAAACAAAAGGGTGCCGAAGGCTCTAAGGATGCGAGCCTCGATCAAGAAAAACACCAAGATGAGGGTGAGCAAAACAAGAGCCTGAAAGAAGAAATAAAGACTCCCGACCCTCCGAAGAAGTAGAGTCCGGTTACTACTCCGGGAAAATTAGCAAAGCAGGTCGGAGAACCTATCACATCAGTTACTCCCTTGTAGTCGACTCAAGGAAATATTGACACGGGGTGGATCTTCAATGAAGAGTTGAGGCCTATAAGGGTAGAAGAGCTCCCTCCAAATGATTTCTTCTTCGATAAGAAGAGAAAAGCAGTGTTAAAGAGAGAATTTTACCAAGAAGGGGAGTCGACAACCAATAAATACAAAGTCATAACTGATGGGAAGGACAAGAAAAATGAAAAATTCACAATCGAGATAGCAGGGACATTAGGAGCATATGCCTTGGTGAATCAGTTTTCAGTTGGACTTTTAAAAAACTAGCTGAAAAGAAAGAATCACCTCATCAAGACCCTGTAAGCTAGACTAGCCATAGCAACGGAGACTGCCAAAGACCAGGCGAGTGTAGGTATAGAGCAAGCAAGGTTGGTCGATAAAAATGAGATAGAGCTACTCAATTCTAAGCTCGAACATGCGCAAATGGTTGTTCAGGATGGTCAGATACAAGCGAGTCAGCAAAAATATTTGATCCAGCAGCTGCAAGCTAGGGTGGAAATTGTTGAAAGCAAGGTGATAGATAGTGGGATGTTTCAGTCCCAGGTGATGGAGATTCGGGGCAGAGTCTCTGCAGCTCAACAAAAATTGCTCGACAAGGTAGGGGAGATTCGGGACAATTGCTTGCTGGTTAATCGAGTTTTGGAGAACTTATCGGCCAGAGAAAGGGAAGCGGGAGTAGCATGGGCCGCCTTCCAAGAGGCTGTAATAGCCACAAACAACAGAGGTTTGGGAAGTACTCCCAAGTTCACCATTTCGGAACAAACCATATGAAACATTCTATTAAAGGAATGGGAACACAACATCGCCAAAAGCAAGCAGTAAGCCAAAAAGATAACGAATTCCTTAGAAGAGGCTTTTGGTTCTATAGACGATGATCTCCTTGACATTGAGAGTGGAGTTAATGTCGAGGCGTTGATGCAAATGGATATGGAAAAAATATCGCTTGATCTGAGGGAAAAAGAGGAAAGAGATTCGACCGAGATTTCCCAAGTGACTATGGTGGACATAGTCCAAATAGACAAATGCATGATCAGACCAAGCACACAATTATGCACCATCGACATCATAGATGGACAGATGGAAGACAGGCTGCCGCAGTTAGCCCGAGAGTGTTACTTCTTTGAATCCAACTGTCATGCAGAACTGTCGCGGCTGATATCTCAGTTGGTTGAAAGATGTGTCACTTGTACTGAGCATGCGCGAGGAAAAATGTTTGGCACCAAGTGAAGACAAAGAAGAAGAAATGGAGTGATTTCTCTCCTCCCTGTCATAACCGAAATTTTGCAACAATTGAGATTCTGTCTTATTTGTAAAACTGTATAAATATACCACAGAAAGAAAAGAAAAGGGCTGGACCTTTTTTTGTCGATTGTAACAGAGTTTTTTACGATTTTTGAGAGTTAATACAAAGCAAATCTGAAAATTCTCAATTCCATCACGACTGTGTTATGAGTTTGTTTCCTTATGTCTCATATTTTCATTTCATTTCATATTTATAGCTGATGAATGCTTCATTATAATTTAGTACGACCACTACTATAGAAAATGAATTTTGGTTTTCTGTAATTGTTTACTGTTTTTCCTCTGTACCATCTATCAGCGGGTGTAAGACCAGTCCACACTTTCAGAATTCTACATATATTCTATGCTACATTGCTTATTTCCTTACAGTTTTCCTCTCCTGTTTATACGTGAGATTCTCCCTTGATAGGAGCCTTACATCATAGACAGCTAGATGTTTTTCTCCCACCTCATACATTTTATTAAGATATAACTCAGTTATGGGAAAGAGCCTTTGATTTGCATCCCTATTTTATTCCTGAAACCGTAAATTCTCTTTTATAAGACCAAATTGAGACAACACTTAATCTCTCCCTGAAGTTTTTCCTACTCTTACTATTCCTCCATGACTGTCCCTGTACCAACACAGCCCAATATCGAACCCGGATTATCAAACCAAATGCACATTGCCTTAAACCTTTTCGATACTATTGTTAAAACAACTACTAACCGGGTCGAACTTGAACGTTCATGGGTAGCCATTGAACAAGATATAACTATCCAAGAATAGTTGGAAGCTAGACAACACCAACGTAGAAATCTTCCCTAGTTTCCTTTGCCGAAGGTTGACGTTTCTCTCTTCTCCACCTTTTACCCACTTTCGGATGCCTAGACACTGTACTTCTAAGCCTTAAGTACAGACTCTGGAACAATAGGCAAAGCCAGTTTTATGGGTAGCACCACGTCAGTCCTATACACCATTGGAAAAATAGATGTCTCAATCAATTTCTTGGTGCCTATTCGATTTTCCCACAAACCATATTTCAAATGTACATGCCAGGCCTTCTTATTTTCGTTCAACACTTTCTTAATTATGGTGATCAAGATTTTATTTGATGATTCAGCTAATCCATTTACTTGGGGATAACACATTGTGGAATGGACCAGTACAATATTATACTTTTGGCAAAAACTAACCATTGCCATAGATTTAAATGCATGGGCATTATCTGTAACTATCTTCCGAGAGCATCCAAATCTGGATAAAAAAAATTCCTCCAAGAAGTTTATCACCACCAAATCTGTATCATTTCTGGTCGGAATGGCTTCTACCCATTTGGTGAAATAATCCGTAGCGATTAGGATCCACTTGTGTTGTGCACTAGAGTGTGGATTGATTTCACCGATAAAATCCAACCCTCATTTTTGAAATGGGGCTTCATTTTTAACTGGTACCAAAGGTAATGCCGGAAGCTTCTGATTGCCTAAAAATAGCTGGCAGGGTTTACAGGCTCTAACTTTGGCATTCACATTAGCGAATAATTTAGGCCAATAATATCCTACTCTCATGATTTTATAGGCCATTTCTCTCCATGTGTGATGACCTCCACACACTCCTTCATGAAATGCATTTATAACTCTCTTTGTTTCAGATTCTACCAAACAGCTCAGTAAAAAGCCTAGAGGATCCTTCCAATATAAATGGCTATCCATGATACAATATTTTACTATGTGCAACTTTAACGTTCTAGCTTTAAAAGGAGTCATATCGCCTAGGCACTACAAGTTTATAAGGTAATAGAGTATATATTTATACCAAACTGAATAAGATAACTTCTCCTCGATTTGAGTTGTGGGTATTTGATCATCGAATTTGTCTATGTCCAGAAATCCTTCGCACTCTTGCAGGTTGTTTATTCCAAGCGCTCTGAAATTAGATTTGGCTAGTAACTTAGCTAAACCATGTCCTTTGACGAGCTTTGTTGGTTTCACCTCCATATAAAATTCTTGAATTTTAGCAAGCCATCGGCCCCTCCTTCCATCACTATCGGGTTGAACCAATATATCTTTAACATAATCGGTGGGTACATATGCAATTATTTTAGAATGTAGTACATAGGTCCTGAAATCCTTTAGGGCCTTCACCATTGCATAGGCCTGTTTTTCCATTATATTGTATCTCATATCTTCGTCTCTAAGGATTTTACTGAAGAAATCTATTGGTTGTTAGAACCCTTCTTTGTTCTTCTGAAGGAGTACTACAACAATTGTGTGTTCGGATGCGAATGAGAAAAATAAGAATTCTTTCAGATAATCTGGGCTTGCCAGCACCGGTGCTTCATCTATGACCTTCTTGATGTGTTCAAATGATGCTTTGGCTTTGGTCATACATTTAACCTCGTTGTCCTTCTTAAGCATATCTGTAATCAATTTCACGATTTCAGTGAAGTTTGGGATAAATCTTCTTAAAAAATTAATTTTTCCTAAAAATGACTGAATCTCTTTTCTATTTCTAGGAATATTGATAGTATATATAGCTTCAACCCTTTTCAAGTTGATTTTAATTCCATCCTGAGATACTATATGGCCCAAGAGTTTACCTTCCTACATTGCAAACTCAGATTTATCGGGGTTTAAAGACAAACTGAATTTGTGACATTTCTCAAACGTTTGTTTGAGGTGTACTAGATGTTCTGCATAAAATTTAGAAAATGTTGTTAGATCATCAAGATAAATGACAACAAACTTATTTCTTTCACCGACAAAGGTGATTTCCATAGCTCGCTGGAAAGTGGCACCTGCTTTCATCAAACCAAATGACATTTTGTCATACATGAAGGTACCCCATGGGGTGGTGAACGTGGTTTTTTATTTATCATCCTCGTGGACTGCAATTTGATTATAGCCCGAAAATCCATCAATAATGGACATTCTATTTTCCCCGACCACTGTTTCCAATACATGATCCATTTTAGGTAATGGATAATCATCTTTGAGGGATGATTTGTTTAAATTTCTGAAATCTACGCACAGTCTAATTTCACTGTTCTTCTTTCATACAAGTACTAGATTGGCTCCCCATTAGGATTATCTAAGTGGAACAATGATTTTAGCATCCAAGATTTTATTTACTTCCTTTTCTATTATAGGAAATAGTATGGGATTTATCTATCTCAACTTCTACCTGAATAGTTTAACACCCTGCTTCAAAGGAATCTTGTGTTCAATTACGGTGGTATCATAAGTTCTCAATTCATCATAGGACCAGGCAAAAACGTCCTTGTACTGTTTGAGAAATTCAGCATATTTTCTTTTTACTTCAGGGGGAAGGTATTTAGATATTTTTACCAGCTTAGGAGTTTCCTTGGTGCCTATGTCACATTCTTCAACCTCTTTAGGATGAGGTTGTAAAGTAGACTTTAAGGGAATGTCATCACGATCGAATAATCTCTCCAGAGGAATCAAACCCTTAAGAATTTGTTTATTTTTTAGTAAAAGCATGCGATGATTTGCGATCTTATCTAAAAACTTTTGATGATATTCACCTTCCTACATAATCCAAACAGGATCATTCTGATTTTCCTGATCGATATGGGTTTCCGTAAATTTGTCCACCATTTCTAAGAATTGTTTGATTTGCTCATCATCTTTGAATACCTACCATTGTTGTATATTGTTTGGTATTGATGGTTTGTGCCTCCTTTCTATATGATATTTTAGTTTGAGGACAGTAGGAGGTACAAATGTCGCAGCGACTTTGGCCAAGGAATCTGCTTATTGATTTTCAACTCTAGGAATGTGGTGGATATTAAACGATGAGAAAAAATTCTCAATCAGATCCCAGGCACAATTTCTGTTGGATATTAACCTTGGGTGTTTGGCCTGGTATTACTACTTTATCTATTTCACGGTCAATTCTGTGTCACCATAAACAATCAGGTTTTCAATTTTCAGCTTCCTGGAAGCCTCTAATCCCAAGACCAGGGCTTCATATTCACACACATTATTGGTGTAATCAATATCCCAATGTAATTTGTAAGAGAAGGGAATAATAAACTCTTCCTCGGGTGCCACAAACAACACTCCATCTCATGCTCCTTCACATGATGAAGCACCATCAAAATACATTTTCCAAACTCCAATCTTATTTACATTTTCATTTGTTTTTTCAATTTCTTCTTTTTCTGTATAATTTTCTTCTATACATTCTTATAAATCATTATCAATCGATAGTATAAAATTTCCTAAATCCTGATCTGTGACATAAACAAGGTAATTATTCGAATTCAGGGGATCGCTTACTGTATATGCCAGCCTTGTTTCTTTGTACAGGTGGGTGAACTGTCCACCGAAGATCAGGATTGTAGCGTATGTCATGTCGAGTTGAAGGGATCCTCCAAGATTGGCACCCCAAGACCTAGATAACAACATACCATACTTTAGAGGGATATCAACAACAACCACATGCATCAGAACACTGTTTACAATAATTTTTGCAAGATTTACCACTAAATCTTTAATCATACCCAAACATTTAACTTTTCTCGAATCAAAAGAATAAAGATCTCTGTATGGTCTGGTAATTTCGAGACCAAGTCTATCCATAATATCTTTAGGCATCACATTGTGGGAGGCTCCAAAATCCAATATGCAATTATGGATCAAATGATCATGCACAGTTAATGTAATGTAGAAAGGAGCAACAAAATCTCTGGCACCTTCAAAACATGAACCAAATACTATATTTGGTTTATCATCTTCTAAATTTATAACGACCTAACTTTCAATATCTGAAAAATTTATCATTTTGGCAATTTGTTTTCTCTATGTAGGTTTCTTTTCTAGTTCGACCAAAGGTACAAGAATCTTGATCTTATTAATATAGTTTTCTAGACTGAAATTTCTTATGGTTTTATTGGTTTCTCTAGTTTGGATCTCTATCTCCCTTCTTTCTGATTTATTCATATGTGTTGTTTTAGTTTCAGTTGTTTTTGCTTCAGCAGACTGTGTTTCAGTTGTTTTTGTTTTGACAGTCTGCGTTTTAGTCATATGAATTTCCTTTGTTCTTGTATTAGCAGTTGGTGTTTTTGTTTCTTTTGTCTTGGTAGACTGTGTGTCAGTGGGCTTTGTTTTAAGGGTCTGTCTTTCAACATATTTGGGAGTTGTCTCGTCTGCTTCCCCTCTCGACAAGATTCTCTTCGGTTGGGCAGTTTTCATATTTCTATTTCTAGGCCTCAAATTATACTTATGTTGGAGCTCAACCATTATACTCTCGGTGATTCATTGATAAGCATAATCTTATGTGATATTTACACTATCATCATTATTAGACCGGTATTATGTGTTTAA
>JASDQU010391430.1:0-10989 GCA_032191745.1 Picea mariana | reverse complement strand
ATTAATTCTCGGTGGAAGTTAACGCCACCTTTCCAGGTGCCTTCCACCGCCATCGTGGTCTCTTTTTCTGCACATCCCCTCTCAACAGTCCTGCAATATAAATTCATAATGTTATTCACATTTATTGACCTTTTCCATAAGGTCCATTCACATCACATATTCACATTCATGAGTTTACCACAGTTCTGGCTAGTCCAGTTATTTTTTTACAAACTAGAGGAAACAGGGTGTTACAAACAGTTTATGGTAGCAGGCACCTGGGTGGAAGTAACAGAAGAGACAGTAGCAGAGGTTACAAGTTTTGCATGGACAAGTGAGAGATGGTACTCCAGATGAACCTTCGAACCCAAAACCCTGTGACAATTTCTCGAGCCGGAAGAGGCCCTGATAAAGAAGGGCACAAGATTAAAAATATGGTTTCTACCGCACCCTTGGTAGGATGTGGCCATATTCGTGCAGCGTTATTTCACATGCGAATGTCGCTACATGGTCGTTTACCTTCAACATATCCGACTCCTAGACCACCTCAAACATGACTAACCCATCAATGTGTAATATTTCCTTTTTTGGACCTTGCAAACCATTGCAGCACTCGCACAAAGATTGAAGCATCCCAGAGACGTTATTTCGCACCATTGGCTTATCAAGTTGTTGGTGGAATGTGACCTACATAGGGAATGTCACACTTGGAATAACATTGTTCAGCCACCAGTTATTTTTTCCAAGGATGTAGTGGTTGCACTTCAGGCATCCACAGAAGCAGTGGTTGCACTTCCGACATTGGGAGAAGCAGAGACTGCATCTCCACCTCCAAGCAATAGTGCCATAGATAAAGTAACCCCAGATGCTAACACTCCTCAACCAAAGAGACCCAAAAGGACAACTAGGGAAAGGGGCCATAGTGTTGCAACTCTTACAAAGGAAGGCCATGACAATGATGTAGAGATGACTGACAATAAACCCCCTAYAGAGAGAGTAAGAGGGTTAAAAAAGAGGCAACCCCATATTCCAAAGAAAAGAAGAACGAGGCAGACCTCCATGACTGCAACTCAATGCAAACGACAAAATCCTRCTAAATTGAAAGAAYAAGCATAGAAGGATGACCTAGAACTTGATGAAGCAATGGAGACAAAACCCTCCGCTGACATGCAAGAACCAACAGAGGGCACCAACATGAAAGCTGAYGAGGGAATTGACATAGAGGCCCTTGTTGACCCACAAGAACTGGCAGGAGGCACTCTTGGAGAAGAGCTTACCTCCATCCTTGGGGTATATACAAATGAAGAAGAACTAGAAGAGAGCATTTATGGGGAAAAACCTATCAAACTACAAGAATAATAATAATAAWAAAACAAAAGCAGAGGCTCCTGCTGATCCACAAGAACTAGCAGAGAGCACTCCTCAAGAACAGTCTACCAAACCTCACGAATCATAGACAGAGGAACCAAAGTACTCTGCCAATTCACAAGAGAAAGAAGAGCATGAACTAGAGGATCTTGTTGACACAACAAGAAACACTTTTGGAGATGAGTTTGTCAATGCACAGGAACCAAAACTAGATATTGTTGAGCCTGAAAGGAAGGTTACTGCTACATCCTGGGTAAGTGTTCCACATTCTTTACCTATTTATGCATCTCATATAAAACAAAATAGGATGTTGAGGATGAAAAATCAGAATATACAAATCAACCTTAAGATGTTGAAGGATGAACTTGATGAACAAAGGGCACCTGAGAAATCAAGTTACCTTGCAACAAGTCCTCTTGCTGCAGGGGAACCCTCTCTTCATCTAGAAGAGACAACTCAAATAAAGGAAATAAAAGAATTAACTTTCCAAACCACATATGTTATATTGGTTAATAAAGCTAGCCAGACTGGAATAAAGCAGGGACTAGTAGAGGAAAAAGAAATTACATGAGGTAATAACACTTATGAAAAAGAGGAACATAGTCATCCAGAGGAAGTAGGGGAGGTGGATTGTAGTATCAACAACCTCCATGTAAATCTTGATTTCTCTAACCTTGACTGATTGTTGGTTGCAGAGGGACATGCAACAATTTTGGGCTAGGGGAGATGACTGGTGCCTAAATTGGCATACTTTCAACACCTGTTTAATAACCTTTTCCTTACCATGTTTCCACTGTTCACTCTTTTTTGATATCTTTCTCATCTAGTATGCCTTACTTTTTCACATAGGTATGAATATTCTCTCGTATGTCATTTATATGTTGTTCTTACATGTTTCTTAAGGAAAATTGTTACCTTCTTGCACTTACATTGCTATGCAAAAACAATTACAGTGGTTGCAGCTCCCTGTGGGAGCTACAAATCCTCTACAAGTGCTACAACTCCGAGCATGATACAATTGTTGCAACTCTGAGTACGATACCGTTGTTGCAACTCTAAGACAAAGTCTGACAACACATTAGTCAGTGTTACAACCGACAATTAGGGAATGTTCCTCACATAGAAAGGGGATAGGAGGCAAGTTGACAACCAAAAGAGAGAATAGATCACCTACCAACCCTTGCCCAGTTGATCCAAGTCAGCATATGCCCGATCTTTCATAAAAATTGGCAATATCAATGTAAACAGATGAACAATTTGATTCTCTTAGTTGTTCATCCATCCCTTTGTTTTATTTTAGACATTAGTTGTACTGTATAAAAACCTCAGCTTCCCTAGAGCTTGGGGAATTATTCTGGCGATAACATTCGATTGTTATTGTAAACTTAAGACTTCTGCAATACAATTTCCTTTTTTCTCTTGTTCGTGTGATGGTTTGTTGAGTGTTTGTGCTATTTTGATTTCACAATCCAGTGCTTTGTCTAAGGGGGTAGGGCCCCCACCTTAGTCAGGCACTGCCTTTACATTAAAAGTAGGATTAACATTTTGTTGTTGTTCCTTTAATTTCATATTTATTTTATCTCCTTATATTGCTGTAATTCCATATTTTGTAAATAGTTAGTTGTAATTCCGGTGTGGATAATATTTAGTTTCTTTGTGTTATGGATTCTGTAATCATTGTTGCAACTCAATGTTGATTCGATCTCTATTAGTTTTTAATCGCAGACGTTGTTTCAACTCTCGTTGCTTCAATTCGTGTTATTGTAACTTTCGTGTTGCAGCTCTGTTGTTGCAACTCCACTTGCAGCTTTACTTTATTCTGTTTTCCTTCAGATTTATGACAACTTTGTTCTTCAATAGTTTGGGATTGATATTCTATTAATTTTTCAAATTGTCATTGAATGTAAGGATACACAACTATCACAACAAGTCAAGATCATAATCATACTTTAGCAAGTCACCATTAGATATTAACATAATATTTTTTTTTGCAGGTGTGATTTAATTTCCGCAAGTGTGATTTACTTTCCGCAAAGTGTGATTTACTTTTCACAAGTGTGATTACTTTTTGTAAAGTGTGATTTACTTTTTGCAAGAGTGATTTATTTTCCACAAGTGTGATTTACTTTATGCAAGTGTGATTTACCTTCTGCAAGTGTGATTCCCTTTTCCTGCAAGCCTGACATTTATTTTCCCGCAATTCAAGAAATAATGTATATTGGTGACTTAATTGAGCATCTTAAAATCTTTATTTGTGACATTAAAAGTACTACAACTCCGTAGCAATTACAACACTACACCTGCATATATAGTGCACGACAGTTCGTAAGTGAGATACAACCTCTGATTGATAATTGAATGCTCAACTCTTTAGTTGCTTACTAAATTAATTAGGAAGTAATTGAAAATTCCATCACTTATTGATCCAAGCCACACTTTGTTTTTCATCTTTGTCAAATTTGGGTAACTCTAGTTTCAATCTCATTGGATAGTCATACATTGGTTGAGTTGAATAAGGTGGTGGTTGGTAGACATAACAATTGGGAAACATACTTGTTTGCATGTTAGTTGCAGTCATAGGGTTAGGTTGCAGAGGAGTGGTAGAGGCACTTGGAGAGTTGGGTTGTTGAGGAGTGTGCGCCAAGGATTATTTGTCCCTAAGTTACTTCTCAATTCTATCTAACCATGAAGTTATTTGGTCTTCTATTTTTTGTTTAATTCCTCTCTCATCTCTATTATCATCTTATCCATGCTATGATTCATTTCATTTTTTATGTCTGTAGTGATCTCATCCTTGAGATTGTGCATAATCTCATGTTTAAGATCTTCATTTTTTTTCTAATTTTTTCATTTAACTCTTCCTGTTTTTTACCAATCTTTTATTCAAGCTTTTTGTAATTTTGTTTGGACTCTCTCTCCAGTTTCTCAATCCTTTAATTAATTTAAACCATTTTTCTCATTGTGGGAGGAGTGTTTTTTGGCTCAATTTCACTGAGTCAATTTGTTGTTGTACAGATTAATGTTTCCTTGAGTCTTTTTTTTTTCCAGAACTGTATGGCTGACTATGATGGTTGAAGTACATATTATATAGAAATGCATAAATTGTGAAATCATATGGAATTAATTGTACTATTTCTATTGTCCCTGAGGTGTAGGACAGTCGGTGACGGAGTGTGTTGTTAAGGCACTCTGTGATGTTAAACTCACCGGTTTGAAACCTGCGGGGACAACAAATCCATCCATGTTAAGGGTTGGTGTGGCTCAGGATGGGTGCGATCCCCGAGTGATTTTGAAGGTTTGGATGCCCCTGCTTCGCGGTTTCTCAGCCACAGGCTAGTCTCACAAGTCACAGACAAACTAGCAAAAAAAAAAAAATTGTACTATTGTTATTAATTAATTAATTAATTATATGGTCACTGCTAATTTAATCGTATGACGACTTAATTTAAATGTACGGTTCACTGGATTTGGTACAATGTGTACATGATTCATACGGTTCAATAAATTAATTACTTGTACGAGATATCAATTGATAATTTATTAATTATACGACTCAATTAATTAATTAATTTGTACAAGTGGTGCAATTAATTGCACTCAATTAAATGCACGGTGTTGGTATGGATCGGGTAGAGTACAACGGTTGGTACAAATCAGAGCAAGGTACAACAACTGTGGTTAATCTATATGGAGGCAGTCCTGGTTAAGGTGGACGACGACATGTACGGACAAAAGTAGGTACATTATTGACAATTGTGTGGCTGGCGACAAAAGTGGTACGAACAACTGCTAGACTTTAATACAATTATACAATGTTGTATGACTAGAATGAACTCGCTCTGATACCAAGTGTAGCATATCCGTAATTTAATTTTCTCAATAGACAAGTAGTAATAAAATATAATGTATAACAATATATAATTGAATGATAAGATGATATACATTGAGAGGGCCCTGTCTATAGATATAGCCTAAGGTGACTTTTAACGAAGAGTAGTGACTTATTATTATCATTATTTATTATGTTTTAATCTATTATTTTTAGCTTTATTTATTTATTACTATCTTAGACTTTTATATATAACATTAAGATTATAGATTATAAAATGCTTCTGGATTTGCTTAATTCCCTCCAAGTTTCTCTAGAAATGTTACAACCCCAAACTTACATTTATATAAGGTAACTGGAGTAACAAGTGTGTGAAAGAGGGCTTTGTTTTTCCCCCATAACAAAAAATATGATGCTTCATAGGTGTTCTCTAGACCAAAATATGTTTCCCACCCTCCATTGATCCTTTTATCAACACTATGTTCTAGTTGAGCTTGTAATGAAGGTCAACTCCAAGATACTTGTGTGAGTTAACTTCCTCTAAGTTGTTACTATCATACACAGAATCAAGGTAACTGTGTTCTTGGATGTGATAATCACAACCTTTGTCTTATTACCATTTATTGATATACCATAGTTAGAATATAAATGTTTTGAGAATTCCTCGTTGCTTTTCAAGAGTAGAGGGGTTCTTCCCAAAAGGAACAATTTCATTAGCATAAGGAAGAAGGATGTTGACAATCCCGGCCATAGTAGTGCTAGCACAACCTTCTTGTTCCAAACATGCCTCTAACTAGTCAATATAAATACCAAAAAGGGTAGGGTGCAATGGACAACCTTACTCAACCTCTCTACAACAATTAATTTCTTATGACCAACCCTCGTTATTCTTGAATCTAGCAATTAATTTCATCTACAACCTAATCACAACAATTCTCAACCCAGAAGGAACCTTTATATCTTCTATTCTCTTCCATAGGTTATTTATAGGAACTATATCAAAAGCTTTCCTAAAGTCAATGAAGCAAGAAAGGAGTTTCGTTTTATTATTTTAGCTCCTTTGCAGTAATCATAAGAGTGAGTACTCCATGGTTGAATGATGGCTTCTAAAGCCAACTTGGCCTTTTTTTCCATGACTTTATAACCATAAGTTAAGCTTATTTTCCTCATTCTATATAACTTGGCTAAAAGAGGACTAATTGTAATAGTCTATAATTTGAGGGGTAAGTTTTTTTCACCACTTTTAAATATAGGAACAATGATGCTTTCAATCTAAGGTTTAGGGAAATCTTATTTGAATGCTATATTTAGAAGTCCATGAATGTGGGAGATAATAACAAAGCCTCCATTTTTTTGGTATTTCTCCTTGATAACCTTCAGTGATGTCATTAGCTTTCCCTTTTTCCAGATGCTTAACTCCAAATTGAATTCCATCCAAAGCGAAAACCTCTTGCTTTGTAAGTAGTTTGAAACACTAGGGGATTCATAAATCTTTTTAAGGTATGAATTCCAATCACTCATAGCGATTGTGTTATTTTGTTTAGATTTTAGAGTTATAATTTGTCTCCGTAATTTTTAATGTTCAGATTTAGAAAGTGTTAAAAGTTTAGGTACGTCGCTAATTATGTAATGTCCCATTTTCCTTTTAATCAATGCTTTGTAATTGTTAGTTTTTATAGATTTTAGGGACTTGTAAGAGGCTTCATTGATAACATTCCTAACAAAATTGCAATCTTTTTCATACCAAGGGTTGGCCATTCAGTTTTCATTTTTACAAGAAGTTTTGAAAGAATGCTTGTTCATACAAGTTTAGAATTTTGTTGTAGAGTTATAATAAATGCCAACAATGTTGTTGTTACTTATTGAGTAATTTAATTCCTTTTCTAAATCCATTAAAAATGATCAGATTTGTTTTTGTGAAACATAAAGTGCTTTTCATTATTATAACTATTTTCCATGCGATTTTATGCATGTAAATGTTTAGAGTTAGAATTAAGAGTGTGTGATCTGAGTTGGGCTCATGATCATTCAAGATGTTAAGATTAACAATTTCATTACAGAAAGGGATATCTGATATAACATAGTGTACCACATTATTGCCAATCATGTTCCAAATGCCATGAGTACAAGTAATTGGTTAGATTGTGGCCACTGCCTTAAACCATTGGAAATTATTAGGACTTGACAACTACAAAGTTTGATCAAATTGACATTGAACAAATTTTCACCTAAATCTTCAGAGATTCTCTTATGCATACTAGATCAAGGTACTCATATAACGATAAAGGGTCAGGGTTAGAGATGTTGCTTAGGATTATAAATTGATTACTTGTTGTTCTAGACTAACTTCCCCTGGAAAAACATTATTACCTTGATTTCTTAGATTAGGAATATCATGCTCTAAGCCATTGCGGGGGCTATTTTTATCTAAATTATTTGTCTTATTAAAGTTAGAATTCATAAGTGAAACACACACACACACACACACACACACACACACACACACACACACACACACACACACACACACACACACATATAGTATTAGTGTCTAAAATCTCGAATCACATGTATTGGTTGATAGGGTATTTTTAATGAAGCTTAATATAATGAATAAGGTTATGCCTTATGTGAGGGGTGGTAGGTGCGGGGAGGAGTCTCCATGATCCTCGAGGAAACAAGGTTGTCTACTACACCTAAGGGCTTGGAAATATATCAAGTAATCTCATCGAGGCTTAATCGTTTTGGCAGGGTCTCATCATCGCAAAGGAAGAAGGTATTAGAACCTTTATAGCGTTTGGAAACTTTATGTTGATTATTAAAGAAATGATTGATCAAGCTAAATTGGGGGGAGACAAACTGAACTCTCTCATATATAGAATCAAATGAATCCTCTCCCATTTTGATAAGATCTTGTTTTATCACATAGAAAGGGAGTTTAATGGTGAATCAAACCATTGGGTTAAGGTGGCCTCCTCCCTAGGCTATGATATTCTAATTAAAAACGAGGTTCTTATCCTTAGCTCAATCCCATGACAACATTTAATGGCGCCTTTTTCAATATGCATTCACTTGTAATCAACAACTGGAAGCAGTTTGGGAAGGACAACATGTGGCCTTTGCAGCTCCCACACTTGGTCCAACAAGCTTCACTCTAAGTAATTCAACGAATAAGAATGAATTCACACTTGAAATATGGGACATTTATGACCATGCGACTCAATTGGGGTTTTTCTCTGGTTGATTTGACCTGCAATTTGAGGAATGGGATATTTGGGAGTGAGCTTGGTAATGTTTTACTGGTAATTGAGGAACTCTAGCATGGGAACAATGTGTCTCTTGGTGAGACTATGCATAGGTGTTTTTGGGAGGTGGCATCAGGTCATGTTTGGTATTCAATGTGGGTAACTCCTTTTGCTATAGCTAAGAAACCCTGGATATCAATTCCTCTTCTTGGTGCCTGTTACTTTTGGTGTTTCTTATGTCTCAATTTGGAATAGTTAGAATAAAGCTCTTTTGGTCCTTTTAGTTTTTCAAAAGATTGGGAATATGAATTTCTGTTTGGGGTTTGTCTAGCCTGGTATTTTCCACTCCAATTTCATTTTGAAAGGCATTTTAAAAACGATCATGGACAATCCTGATTTGAAAGAGGTTCGAAGGATTCTCTACAGGCATGAAGAAATCACTTAGGCCAACAATAGTGATCAAATGCTAATTTCCTCTAAAATTACAGAGTTAGAACAAGTAAGTGCCACACACAATGCAAACATCATGAATCTTCTCCTTCTTCAGAAGTGTCAGATAGATTCTTTGGAAGTTAAGTGTAACAAACTTCATTCTTTGGTTCTCTCTCAACGCTTGGATCCTCTCTCTCTCACTTCCAATAACCATGGTTCCATGAATGCATTGCAAGCATGATTAATGGAGGATGAAAAAATTTGCCAAAATCGTGATCCCATGGAAATTGAAGAACTAAGACCCCCCTCATCCATGAGAGGGTTATGAAGCTCAAGGCAATGTCCACCCCTGAATGTCCTTGAATGTTCTTTCAAGTTGTAAGTATTTTGTGTCAATTTGTCAAGCAAGTCACTAGTAGAGACACCTGAAACTCCTGTTTGGAGAAGGCGTTAGAGTATATCGTAGTTATATTAGAAATATGTATAGTTTTAGTGAAATCCTTGAATTTTGTTGAATGCAATTGTTGCTATCTTTGAAGCAACCTTCTTTTGGAATGAATATAAACTTCTGCTATGGTTTAAAAAAAGGTTATGCCTTATGTGACAAGATATGCCTCCAATGCATCTGTGAGGGGATCTTTTATTCTAAATTGATCATGAGACAAACTCATCTATGCTAGGGACATGGGATTCTTTGTGTTCCCAAGTTTCAACAAGCAAGATTAAGTTAATTTCATTAGAAGTCCAACTTAACTTGGGACCCTTCCACCATGGAAATCCTTGACAATTCCAAGGGAGTATCCCAAGTTTGCCAAATTCCTATTTATTATTATTGTTTTGTTCCTTGCCCCTAACAAATGTTTTTTGCTTATGATCACTACTCATTTCCCTTCTTTCCTAGCTTATTTTACCTTTTGGACTTCCTTAGTTTAGTTTGCTCTGCTAGAATGAGATCCTCATTTATAAATATTCTCAAACCTTTAAGACTAGATGTTTTAGCTAATATGTCATATTCAGTTTCAATAGAGTTTATCTTAACTCGAATAAATCTATTTTTATTCTTAGTAAGTCCATCCAAGCTTTTTGCTTTATGAGGCAGGTTGTTTCTATTTGCAATGTCTTTTGTAGTTCATCCTTCACTAGCCTTAGAGTGTCTTCTTCTCCTTCTTCCTTTAAGCAAAAAATTGTGAAGTTTGAGGCTATTTTATTGTGTTCATGTTCCAAGTCTATTAGTTTGTACATTTCCTATTGGATGGGTTAGATATCCAACTTACCTTCAAGATTGCTCAAAGCCAATTTATTATTTACCTTATCTTCTAGCTCTTAGATTTTGTTTAGTTGTTTTAAAATTTTATAAGTTCTCATCCTCCTCAACTTGGGGTCTATTTTGCTTTTTCATATTTGCTTTGCTTTCCATCTCTTGTAGTTTATTCCTTAGTATTTGTAATTATTATTATTATTTTTTTTTTTCTCTATTTGTTTATGAATACTATCTTCAAAAGCTAAGAACTTGGCACCAAGCAAGTTTTATATGTCCATTTGGAATTTGGATTCTCTCTCTTCCCCATGCTCATTTAGAGATTCCATGTATTCACAGAGAGAGTCTAAAGACATTTTTCTAGGCCTCCTTAGTTTACTGTAGCTTTAATGCTAAACATGGATGTTGCATCACTCATTGCTTGGGTTTTTGCGGATAATATTTCTTTTCACAATTCCATCATTGGATAGGATTTGAACCAGAGAGAAACACATATATGAAGTCAATTTGCTAAATTTTCTCCAAGAAATAAAGACGTCTATTGAACCAATCTCCCCATATGGGTATGCCACCTAACAATCTTTTTGGGGCCGATAGGGTGAGTTAGACCAAGCAGATGACATGATCCACATTGCAATAAATACTAAAATAAAATGAGATATGAACATGCAAAAGGAATTGTGCACCTAGGGAAGTAGGGCATATATAGTTTAAGGTTTGAAATGTTTTGAGCATGAAAGCGATATTTGGATCTAATATGTCATCTCAAGAGTTCCTACCGAGAGATAGATTTGTTGTAGAGATAGGGCTTCACAACTTCAATAATAATGTAATTCAAAGGAGAAGAGCTCCGTGACTTGAATAATAATGCTTCGAGG
>JASDQU010391428.1:0-10989 GCA_032191745.1 Picea mariana | reverse complement strand
TCAACTCTTCAAACGAAATTGCTTCTACATTTTCATCTTGAGATGGTTCTTGTTCTTGTTCTTCTTCCTCTTCATAATCTATGTAGAATAATTTCTTCTCACCACACTTATGTCCCTTACTGTACTTGTTGTCACAATTAAAAAATAAACCTTTTGCTTTTCTTTCCTCCAATTGTTGAGGTGTCAACCTTGTAGGTTGAGGTGTTTTAGAAGAATGAACATTGTTCTCTCTATAGATGTTAGGATTGGTCCTTCTAGTAGCCATAGCCATATTTTTACTTTCAACATTTCTTGCCACCTTAAATGCATTCTCCAATGATTTGGGTTCCCAAAGGTGAACCTCATGTTGAATTTTATCCTTTAAAGTTCCTATGAATACATCAATCAATTGCTCATCTGGAATATCGGTTACCTTTATATTCAATATTTGGAAGTTCTCAATGTGCTCGGTAACTGGACCCTTTTGCTTGAGATTTATCAATTGGATAAAGAAGGTATTTCTCCTTGTATCCTCATAGTGTGCTATCATTTCTTCCATGAAAATTGTCCAAGTGACGAGTGATTTGCGAGAACAAAGCCATTGATACCATACAAATTGATCAGGTTCTAAATATAAAGAAGCAATTCGTACCTTTTGTGTATGTCGCACATTATGTAGATCAAAGAATTGCTCCATCTGAAGTATCCATGTGATTGGGTCCTTACCATCAAACTTCCTCATATCAATCTTAGGAACGTGGTTGGTCTTCAACCCAAATTTGGAGTTTCTCCATTCTGGATTCACCTTCCTTGTGTCCTCATCATGAATTTCGTGGGATGCATTTTCACTATCAGGTGTCTTCTCTGTTATGAAATTTTTCAATAGTTCCATGATCTCCTCTTTTAAACCATCCATCTTTGCCTCCAACTTAGCTTCCATCTCTTGTAGTTCATCTTTTGTTACTATATTCTTTTGTAAATTATTTATGTCCCTACGCATTTCTTCACCTTCATCAATATTCCAAGTAGGATTGTCTGGAGGCTTATTTGGTGTAGAAGTTCCCTTTTTGGGTGGCATGTTGGCCAAGTATCACTTTTGAACCTTGATTTTGAGGTGGTTCTGCTAGAAAATCTTTCTTCAGTTGTATCTCCCAAGTTTCATCCCTTCTGGGTATGAAACTTTCTTTTATGTAGTTCTCTGATATTTCTTCTCTACAATGCCATAGGTATGATCAAAATTGGATGTGCCAAGTGGAATTTACGGTAACTTCCCCACAACTTGTCGATTTTTGGCATTTCCAGGAGATCTCACTTGTATAGCGTGTCCCGCAAAACATAATTGATATAAAATTATAAAACTCATACCAAAAATACTACAGACTATCCACGATCCAATGAAACTAGTCCCACTCAATTTGGATACTCTAGGAAGAAGTTATGATTGTTTTACCTGGAACACCTTCTTGATACTAGTCAATAGGACTAGTCAGATACCTTATATTACACAGGGTGTATCTACAAATTTGAGATGACCCAGAAGCTGAAATTTTTACCAAAGATACCTTACTAATTTCTATAAATATATTTCAGAGTTCAAGGTATGAAACATTATAGAACATTTTTTAGAGTGAAAATTCTGCAATGACTCATTTCAGGATGATTCTAGAACCCTATCTTGTATAGGCTGCATATCTGAAACTATAAGGCCTCAAGAGATAAAATGTTAACCCAATGTAGCTTGATCCATCTGATAAATATCCTCCAAGTTGTTCCTTATGAAACATTGTAGAAAAAATGTTATAGCATAAATTCCAAGGTGTCTTAGTTGTAGCAGCGAAACCCCAAGACCTTGAGCTCTGATACCATATGTTAAGAACCAAATATCAATATAGCATAGAAAAACCTCAAAAAAAGTACTCAATGCCTTGAAAAAGAGATAATTTCATATAATAAGCCTCTTCAAGGGGGAAACCTCCTTTTACCCCACTTAATTGTTCAAGTACAATATGATTCCAAATGAAAATGTCTCCTTGGTATATATAGGAGACTAGGAGGTATAATTACAACTAATGGAATAAATCCAACATAAATAAAATAACATAACTAATGTAATATGCCCCAATTAAGGGGTAATGAGCCAATATTAGGGCTTAACATTTACCCTGTAAGCTTTGAAGTTGAGGGATTGTACATGGGAGAGGAAACTGAACTATCGCCTCAACCTTCAGAGGATCGACTATGATCCCTATTGTCGAAACTATGAAACCTAGCAGACGACCTGACGTCACGCAAAAACTGCACTTGTTTGGATTCAAGCGAATTTGATAGTAGCGACATCGCTCAAATATTAGTTGGAGGTGCGTGGGATGATCGACTCTCTTATGAGATCATGATGCTAAATCATAGAGATAAGCCTCAACTATGTGTCTTAGGTCGTGGAAAGCAAAAGAAATGGCCCGCTGAAAAGTGGCTCCAGCATTCTTCAAGCCAAAAGGCATCTTCCGATAAGCAAATGTACCCCATGGACAGATAAAATTTGTTTTATGATGGTCTTCGGGCTTAATCTGTATCTGATTGTATCCCAAAAAACCATCCATGAAATAAAAGACCTCACATCCTGCACACTCATCAACAATCTAGTCAACGAATGGGGCGGGGAAATTATCCTTTGGATAGGCCTTGTTCAAATCACGGAAGTCCATACATACACGAATCGTTCCCTAATTTTTGTTGACCGAAACGGGATTTGACACCAATTGAGTCAACTGAACAGGATAGATGAAACCGGCTTTGAGTAGTTTCTCTACTTCAGCCTTAATAGTTGTTGCTTTCCGAGGATTAACTGGATGAAGCTTATGTTGGACCAGCTTGGCATCAGGATAAGTCATTATTTAGTGTTCAACAATTCTTGGATCAATGCCTGGCATTTCCTTGTAAGACCAGGAAAAAATGTTGTGGAATTCCTTAAATAAATCTGTATAGATCTGAATCTCCTCGGGGGAGAACTCTTCTCTGACAAAGACATTCTCCACGACGCCAAGGGTTTTGGAGATGTCAATAGGTATCATTTCAGCGATGGTTTCCATATTACCCTCGACATAATTTGTGTGCGTATCCATAGGATTAATAGGACAAGACCTATCTCCAGTCATATTCAACACTAATTCTCCTACCTCTATTCTTCTTAACTCTGGGAGGAAATAGGATATGTGATGGAGATTGTCCCAGGGTATGTCTGAACCAGTCAATGCCTCTAAAATCACCTCATCTAAGGGAAATACCAAGTCTAAAGAATCGGTAGTGGTGAGGGAACCTTGATCCCAAATAGGCTCAAGAACTGGATCCAACTCCGGTGCAAGAGTCGAATTGGGGTCTGTCGAAGCTTACTGGACAATAGAGTACACAACTTTTATCATAGACAAGGGAATGGACATGCCAGGATTCCCTATCCCTTCTATCAAAGTCGATGGGGAAGGAAGAGTCCACGGATCGACAAAGTAAGTCGTACAGAACGATGACACTTGAAAAATCTCAGCCCTAGGCTGGTTGGGGACAGTCGATATCATCTTGGCATCGCCAAAAGGAGGTGGTTAATAGAATGTACCCATCAAAGGTGGGCACAAACCAACCCTGACATTGATGATGTCAGGCTGTGGGTTATCAATCATTGGGACCGTGGATGCCCCCGATGAAGGTTTGGTCCTAGAGAAGGACAAATGATCAATGGTCATGATTCAACCCTCATGTGGAAACAACAAGACCAAAAAAAAATTCGGCAACCACTGCATGCATTGCATATGTCCAACCCCTTCCTAACAATAGGTTATAATCAAGAGGGGCATCGACCACTTCAACTTCGACACACATGATATTTCCTCGTAACTGCATGGGGAAAGAAGGGATGATTCTATGTGGTCTGAAATAATGACCATCAAAAGCAGTAAGAAAGGTAGGTGATGGAGACAAAACAGGTTGGCCAATGGCCTTCCAACACGACAATGACATCATGCATGTTGAGGTGACCTCATTAACCACCATGCAGAAAATGTTCCAAGTAAAATATTTTGTGGGGTGAGCCACTACTATCCGAAATGAAACGTGGTATTGGAGATGAGGCTTCAAGTAGATCGTATCAAGCATGATCGTTCCTATATTACAAGTCTCAGTGGATCCTAAGGCAACTAGCAGATCCTTTCTCTGTGAAGGAACACTCTGGAGGACCTCCAAAGAAGACATCATGCAAGGGGTTTGTGACAAATCCTCCACCACTGAGTAATTTTGGGTGGCCCTTACGTTCGGATTATGCAAAGATTTCTTGAACACCCCTTTTGGTATGTGCATCATTATTTCTCCCATTATTCTCTTAATCTGGAGAGGAACAGATGAGTTTTCAGCTTCTTTACCCTTTCCAACAGTGCTTGTAATTTTGTAATCGTGTGCCCTAGTTTCTATGTGAGCGTCACCCTTCAACATATAAACATTCGTGGTTGAGGGGTTACTAGAAGACGAAGGGGGTCCCTGACTGTCCCCATATGTGCTCGAAGAGGCTTGAGTCAAATTTTTTCCATGTGGAAATGGGTTTGTTAACACAACAGGTTGTTGTTGTGCCAATAACTTATGGGCCTCCACAAGCCGAGGGCACAAGTGAGTCAGGTGATCTTCCATGCAAAGGTTACATAGATACTTCGACTTTATTTTCTCTATGTTTCCCCTACCAGCATTATTTTTGGGTTTCTTATCCACCTTACCCTTCTTGTTTTTCTATTTTTTCTTGTCGTCGGGTTGTTGATTGGCCTTTGGGTTTGTCGACTTCACACTTTGTACATGTGACATTTGAGTAGGGGGAGCAACCAAACTAGAGGTTTGTTTGGCCACTATATATTGTATCAAAAATTGTTGCAATTGATTCGATAGCTGATCAGTGGGCTTCGCTTGTGCTGAACCAACTATGTCATCGACAGGTGGTCCATAATTGTGTTTGGTATTCTCAAAGATAGAGAATGGCACATCTGGAAAAACCTCGTAAAGTAAACCAAACTGAGAGTATATCATTTCAAGATGTTGAGCTTTCATTATCACCTCTTCCTTGGAAAACACCCCCAACGTTGCAATGTCCTTGGATAGATGAGGTACCAAAGACTTGAGGAACCACTCCAGCAGGAATGTTGGTGGAACTGGTACTTTTATCAAGCTTTTTCGATGCCACCATTCTCAGATGTGATCTGAGATATGATCGACCTTTGTTTGCTCGAATTTGGCCAACAATTTAGTGCCAACATCATATCTCACAGGTAGTTGGAAATGGTTCAGAAAAACCATTTCCAATTCGCTAAAGGAAGGGTGTCTTGAGAGGTCGAGCTCAATGTACCATTTCGTGGCACTCTCATTGAGAGTGCATTGAAATGGATGCAACTGAATGGAGTCATATCTTAGAGAGTTCGAAAAGAACCATAGGTGAAATGTGTTCACGTGATTGCCTAGATATTCATTAGGCTTACCTTTAAACTTTGGAATGTCTGAGGAAAACATCGTCGACATGGGAGGCCAACGTCGATCATGACATATTGGGTCATTTAAAAAACTTGACAAGTTTGGAAAATGCAACATTTCCAGATACGGTAGCTTGGGTTGTTGACTATGTACAGGAGGGAAGGAGCCTGGAATTTGACTGGCACCAGGTTGCTAGGAAAATTTAGGTTGTTGTCTAGGTTTATAGTAAAAACCATGGCCTAGGCCAGCATTTAGATACTGTGCTTGTTGAGAGGTCATCGGTTGACTCCCGTAGTTGGACATTGAGATATGGGAAGGGATTTCTTCCTGTGTTGTGTTCCAAAGGTTCTTGAAAGGGTTTCCCCCTGCCAATCCGACATGCATAGGTACTGAGCCTTACCCGAGGTTTCATTGACCATGGAAGGGGTTGCCCCTGATCGACATCCCTAACGAGGGAACTAATCCCTACCATGGATTCCAGAATCCTTGTGAGGAGGAGACTCATGTGTTTTCCCCTTGTGTAGGAATAGTACCCTGCACAATATTTTGTGGTCCAAAACTAGGGTTTCCCCCGGTCGAGACGGCAGCTGACAAGAATGTGTTGTTTCCAAATGCGTCGAACAAAGAGAACAAAATTGAAACCACTAGCGTGGTGTAGGAAGAAGGTCCTTGAATACCTTCTCCAAACAAGTTGTAGTTCATGTTTAGCTAGACGAGCTATTGAGAAGTACCACCGAGTGAGGGGGATGAAGGAGGTATATGACCCCCATCATAAGGGAAATCATTATAGGGGGTTGAGGTGCCACCCATGGACCCTTGTAGAGAAGCCTTTGATCTCCCTTCCCCCAAACCCATGGTCTGTAGGGTGGAGTAGGTGAGTATTGATTTCGTATCAAAGTTGGGCATCTCGTATGAAAACGAAGGACCCGTCGCACTTTGTATGAATGATGCAGTGATCCCTGTCATAGATGGAATCAAACTGCTGCTCGAAGTAGAGGCAGTCGAGACCATAGTGGTTCAGACCGGAGAAGGTGGGTTAGGAGGCAGAAAACCTGTATGGTGGAAGTTGTAGAGGGACTATGAGGACTCCCTAACGAAGTAGTAGCATTTTCTTCCATCATTTCTTGCAGGACTATCTGACGCTCATGATGTGTTACCCTTGGAGGGGAAAGATGTATCAAAAGTGGCACTGAAAATTCAGGGATTGGAGGGTTATAGAGACTGAGAGCTTCTGTTCCAAGGTCAGAAATAGTTGGTTCCTCCGGATACGAGTGTTCTCCTCTTAGAGCTAGCTCAGGAACAGTTTCCTATGGCCCGGTTACCTCAAATGACCCTTTTTGGTCAAGTCTTCGTCGTAACGATGGAGGTGGTGGCTCCAAATTAACTGGAGGCAGGCCTTGAAGCCTTCGCGACCAGTAGAGCTCTTCATCTTCCACTATTTGATAATATCAACAAAATAGTAAGGATTTTTCTAACGTTGAAGACCAAACACACACTAGAAAATTTCGTATGAGATAAATAAATAAAAATACTAACTAGTTGGAAGAATAGTTACACCAGCCAACACTAGAGAAACTTATCGGTGCATGTGAAACTTGAACACGGAATAACCCTCTGGGTAAAATCTACAAAGAATGGCTTGATGTCTTCTCTAGGTATCACGGTATACCCCCACATTCACATGTGTAAGTCCCTAAGATAAAGGACACTAGGTTTCCAGCTTGCAAACAGTGACCAGGCGGGTACAATTGACAGTCGGGTGGATAGCAATGAGTAGGGTAACTAAGCCTGAAGCCTACCAAGGGTATCAGAAGCAAGTGGTCTGAAATACAATTGAGGACCATGAACAAATTCAAGATCCATGAATCTACGTGGCAAATGCAACCAACAGTATCCCACGACAAGTCCTCAATATACATTCCCCACTACGCTTGGTCCAAATTTGGAGGGGTTATCTTCGCTACCTTTCTGCACATGACCTCATTTTTAGCCCCTGTGTTAGAGGGGAGTCCCAGATAACTTTCACATTTATTGGACTTTTTACAATCCCTAGCACTGTCTCCAATGTTTTTATGTAAGCCTTGAAGAGTTTCCTCTCCAACCTAATTCGAGGCTCTAGCCTAGACTAGTTGATTGACCCTACAAACATAAAGTCTAGTTGATTTTAAATTAGCGTTAATTTTATATGTCTTGTTTTAAGTCAAGGAAATGGCAATGAAACTAGTGGTGTGTTTTGAGAGACGAAAAAGGAGAAGCAAATGAAATTGAAAGAAAAATTACTTTTTTTTATTTTTGACAAATAAAGATTTGTAACTAAATCTTTAACCAACTTTTCATAACTACTTTTTTTTAGATCTTTTAAAGGAAAACCTAAAACAAGATTTCACTTGACTACGATCTACTTATGTTCTAAGAAATTAGTAAAGAACTTAAAGAAAATAACTCTTTCTCCTAATAAGAAAAATAATCAACCCAACTACTTAACCAAACAAAGAAATGAAAACTTTTCTATTCTTTTTTTATGATTCAAACAAGAAACTTGAAAATGAATTCTTTTTCTTTTTCTTTAAAGCAAGAGAAAGGGGAAAAAGTGAAAAAAAAGCAGACAAGACTGAGAACTAACCTATGGCCTACTATGGATTGCAGGAAGTCCCTAAAGACACCTAAGAGGCTGATCAAAACATACTCGAAAACTTGCACAAAACCCTTCCGAACTAAGCACAAGAAATATTTAAAAAGATAACCAAACTGACATCAAACCCGGGTTTCAACTGTAAAAATAGAGACACTGTACTTAATCAAGAAACCCTAAGAAGTCATACTTCAATCAGGAAAGAGGTTGACTTCCCCTTCTTAAGGAAAAATTTTCTTGACACAAGCACGCTACTGGTGCTTAAGCATCCTGCGTATGTACTTGGATTGTCTAAAGTCAAGGCGTGTATGTACGCGTACAGACCCACTACAGGTCATGTACACCTCTATAAATACTCAAAAAGAAGATAAACAGGTAGACTAATAGGGAAGGGAGACCTGATATAGAACCAACAGGTGACCAGAATCCATTAAAGACTCAACAAACTCAGAAAGAAACTCAAAAGGTAAAACCCAATCAAACACCCATAAAACCCCCTAAAACCCTAGAGGTTTCCCCAGTATAGTCTCCAGTTCTGTTATAGCGGGAAAACCCCCATATGGACTACACTAGGGTTCAACATGTAGGCATATCTAACCATCTAAAAGTCCCCTACTTTTTATAACTACCCTGAATATACCCCACATTCATACATGAAATACAAAGTGAAAAGATCTGGTAACTCTACCTTTAACTATGCGTCTAGTGTTGATCCTTTCGTGTTTGATTGCTCCGCTGACTACAAGCCTCCTCCTAAGGCTGGCCTGCATTCACAAACAGATAAACAGGGAACTACAAACATGCATCTCATATATGAATCATGGGTTAGATGTCAGTATAAAACATAAATCAAACATAGATATTTGACACGCCATATTTCGGGACAGAAAAAGTATTCCTTTTATTGATATCACAATGTTTTCTTACAATGTGATCAACGACTACTCCATGAACCTGGTCTGGGATTCTCTTCACCAATATCCAACTGCTCTTCCACATATCTTTCTCCTCTCACACTTCTTCTAGGGAAATGGCATAGGCTTATGATCGAGGAAAAAGGGCTAGGATGGGAAATTCTTATACAAATCTCACAAGGTGGCTGCAATTATATGGGGCAAGGAGGGGATGTGAAACAAGTAGAGTTTCACTATTCTTATGCTTGTCTTTGGAATGATACCCCAACACCTCCTTTTATATGAAAAAAGGATGGTTATTCGATTGGGTGACAGGCTATAGGTGGTGGGACCGTTGGAAAACTACCCAATAGCCCGTATTCTCAACGAATTCCTTGCAAATTTTTAATTTTTGCAACTTTTGTGGGTATACATGGGTTGTAATGGTGTAGCTAGCATACGTGCGTGAGTTTTAGTGGTGCAACAAGCGTGTGTACACGGGCAGTAGTGGTGCAGGGCACGTACATATTCAAAAATAGGGTTTTTAAGAAGAGTTTCTCAGTGATGGCTTGGAAAAAATAGCAAGTAAGAGGGCCTGAGGCCAGGTATGCATGTATGGTACAATTTAGGGTTATAACACCTATCACAAAAGAAGATCAAGAAAAAACCACATTTGTCTCCAATTTTGGATCATTTTCATACAGAGTAATGTCATTCGGCCTCAAGAATTCCCCAACAGTCTTCTCCAGGATAGTGGTCAAGGCATTCCAAGAATATATTTACAAAAAAATGGTTTTGTACTTTGAATATTGGACCATATACAACATAGTGAAAGACCACATCTAATGGTTAAGAATGATGTTGGAAACATGCAATAAAATTCACTTGTCCTTGAATATCAAAAAATGTATCTCTTCCACACCCATAGGCATATTATTGGGCTACATCGTATGAAAACATGGAATCAAAGTCGACATGGCCAATATCAAAGTTATTCTTGAATTGAAACCACCAATTAACCAAAAAAAAATCAAAATATTTCTTGGGCACACTGGATATTATATAAATTTCATCAGACACTACTCCGACATCAATTTTCCAATTGATGAGCTACTAAAGAAAGAATTTGAGTTCCATTGGAGCTAGGAATGTAATAAATATTTTGAGTTATTGAAAACAAAATTGGTGGAAGTTCCCATACTAATATTCCCATACTGGTCCATGAAATTCCATGTCCATGTTGATGTGTTGGCCCTTGGTTATCGAAGCAAGTGAAGATCAAGGAAGAAAAAAGAAAATGCGAACTTCGCGGAAGACACAGTGACTGTTACTGGGTCGAAGTGAGCAAAAGAGTAGAAAAGATGGAGTGAAGCAAGCCATTGGACGAGGAGATCGAGGATGAAATATTAGCAAGAAATAAGGATCGTGGACAACTCATCAACTAGGAAAAGCCACCGTTATATTCTTTGGAGCACCGCGCGAGAAGGAAGGAAAGACAGGCTGGCAAAGCCTTGAAAACGTGGGTCAAGTTGACCTAGGGTTTAGACACCTAGGGTTTTGGTATCTATGGTTTTGGACACCTAGGTTTCGGCCTAAGGATGTCGGTGAGCTATTGTAATGTATAAATAAAGGTCATAAGGACCTAGTTTGGGTTGGTATGGTATTGTTGGGTATAGTTGTATTGATGATTAAGAGTGATTATTGTTGTGTGAGAGAGAAGCACTAAGTGTGAGAGCCTTCTGGTATTGTAATATCTTCAGCTAAGTGCGAAGATCAATCCTGCAACTCGGTGCACAGGAAGGGGAGAGAAAGAGAGGAGAAGAAAGAGGATCTGCTAGCTAAGAGAGTGTAACACCCTGTTTCCCCCAGATTGTAAATATAACTGAACTGGCCAAGGACTATGGCAAAACTCATAAGTATGAATGTGTGCTGTAAATGGACCTGCAGGAAGAGGTCAATGAATATAAATGATAGTTTGAATTAATTGCAGAACTG
>JASDQU010391425.1:0-10989 GCA_032191745.1 Picea mariana | reverse complement strand
TTGATTAGGTTATAAATATAAAGAAGCAATTCGTACCTTTTGTGTATGTGGCACATTATGGAGATCAAAGAATTGCTCCATCTAAACTATCCATGTGATTGGGTCCTTGCCATCAAACTTCCTCATATCAATCTTAGGAACGTGGTTGGTATTCAAGCCAAAGTTGGAGTTTCTCCATTCTTGATTCACCTTCCTTGTGTCCTCATCATGAATTTCATGGGATGCATTTTCACTTTCAGGTGTCTTCTCCGTTACAAAATTTTTCAATACTTCCATGATCTCCCCTTTTAAACCATCCATATTAGTATCCAACTTAGCTTCCATTAAATCCATCTTCTTTTGTAGTTCATTTATGTCCCTACTCATTTCTCCACCTTCATCAAGAGTCCAAGTAGGATTTTTTGGAGGCTTATTTGGTGTAGAAGGTCCCTTTTTTGGTGGCATGTTGGCCAAGTATCACTTTTGAACCTTGATTTTGAGGTGGTTCTGCTAGACAATATTTCTTCTGTTGTATGTCCCAAGTTTCGGCCCTTCTGGGTATGAAAATTTATTTTATGTAGTTCTCTAATATTTCTTCTCTGCAATGCCATAGGTCTGATCAAAATTGGATGTGCCAAGTGGAATTTATGGTAACTTCCCCAAAACCTGTCAATTTTTGGCCTTTCCAAGAGATCTCACTTGTATAGAGTGCCCCTCACAAAATAATTGATATAAAATTTTGAAACTCACATCAAAAATACTATAGACTATCCATGATCCAATGAAACCATTCCCACTCAATTTGGATACTCTAGGAAGAAGTTATGATTGTTTTACCGGGAACACGTTCTTGAGACTAGTCAGATACCCTATATTACATAGGGTGTATCTACAAATTTAAGATGACCCAGAAGTTGAAAGTTTTACCACAAATACCTTACTTATTTATGTAAATATACTCTAGATTTCAGGGTCTGAAACATTACAAAAAAAATTTCATAGTGAAAATTCCACAATGGCTCAGTTCAGGATGATTCTAGAACCCTATCTTGTACAGTCTGTATCTCTGAAAGTATAAGGCCTCAAGAGCTAAATTTTGAGCCCAAGGTACCTTGATCTGTATTATAAATACCCTCCAAGACGTTCCTTCTGAAACATTGTAGAAAAACAATTATAGTGAAAATGCCAAGGTGTCTCAGGTGTAGCAGCGAAACCCCAAGACCTTGAGCTCTGATACCATATGTTAAGAATCAAATATCAATATAGCATAGATAAACCTCAGAAAAAGTAATCAACACCTTGAAAAATATATAATTTTAGATAATAAGCCTCTTCAAGGGGCCAACCTCCTTTTACCCCACTTAAATGTTCAAGTCCAAGATGATTCCAAATGAAAATGTCTCCTTGGTATATATAGGAGACTAGAAGGTATAATTACAACTAATGGCCTAAAGCCGACATAAATAAAATAGAATTAATAATATAATATGCCCCAATTAAGGGGTAATAAGCCAATATTAGGGCTTAACTATCTATGATTATTTATAATGTATTTGATCTATCATTGCTCAAGAAATATATACCTGATGCTAATCATGTTATTGATTGGAATGTGATTCAGGTGGAGCAAGGAAACATTTTTCAAGTGCATATGGTATGCATTCTAGACCAAAAAATCAAACAACTTTGGAATTGAGCCATAGGGATTGTAAAGGTCCAATGGATCTGGTACGGTCCTGAGGATGCAACTCGGGAGCATGAAGATGTTATGTGGGAAGAATACCCAAATCGTTTTGAATATTTTGGAAATCTTGTTGATATTATGTAAGTAAGATACACTGATCACAATGCATAAATATGGGGAGGATATTGTAATACCCCAAGATTGAGCCCCTGCTGAATTGTAATGATGTTTAATGATGTTAGTAGGTTGGTGAGACAAGTGTTTATAAGTTGGTAGGCTTATGTGTTTATTAGTTCAGAGAGCCTAGATGTTGAAGGCCAGGGAGCCTAATTTTGTATATGTAAATACTCACATCATTAATATAATTACATCCCTGCATGTAGACTAACCATGAAGAAAGAGTTACGGGGGACTAAGATCCACTGGGTAGGGAAAGGGATCTGGTTGAGAGGTTGGGAAAAAGGGCTAAGATAGAGGGCCTATTTCCAAGGGAATATTATAATATATTTTACTAAAATATTAAGGTTTTGGGAGAGGAATGAACTCCAAGTGGAGAGGAATGAGCTCCCAAGAGAGTCATGTGTCAACCTGGGCACATGCAGTTTTATGTGGGAATATCCGTCGTTGTGGGGGTTTGCTAGCCATTCTTTCCATGCTTCCCACTCATGCATGCACTCATACTGAGCATTCATGTAGCCAACCATTTCCTTCATCATTGACCTCTACAACCTCTGAAACTTGAAAACCTGTGAAGCTAACTTGTTTTTCATGTGAAGAACAACACGACTATGCAGTGCCTCAGCTAGATCACACCTTATCCATTTTGTTGTTTCTACCCACATTTTATGTGGATTGGTGTGGATTATTTTCATAACTAGAGACCATACCCAATTTTTCTACTGTGGTTACCCTTTTGACTTAGGAATTGGACAAAAGAATCAGGTTGTCAGAACTGTAGTTTTGAAGAGGCGGGTTTTCAGGCCCCTGGATTGAAGAATCAAGTTGTCAAGCCTGTGAGAAACTCTCTCTAGGTGAGAGAGATTGTTGGGGAAGTGACTTCTCCTGGAGGGAGTCCAATAGTAGCTACAAAGCTCCGAGTATTCCTGATCCGGCATGTTGTTGAAGCCCTGGAAGGGAAGTGGAGTAGCCAATGGAATGTGGAACAATGAAGGTGTATATTCACAGGGTGGGCCAAGCATGTGGGGAATGAGAGTCTATGAGCGATGGGTGTAAGTAGGCTCCTGGGAGGGAATCCTTCTTGTTGCATTATGTAACTTTCTGTAGTCTCAACCTATCCTAGGATTCCCTTTACCCTGGGTGGAGTTTAGTCCCATCTCGGGGGTGACCCATTGTTGATAGCTTGGAGTAGCATGGTCTAAGAGTGGGAGGTTCGTGGAAGGTCTGCATGTAGTTTGTGAATTTTATAAAAACATAAGTACCATCTCTATGTTAATTTTTATGATGTGTATTCTGTATATGCCATGATATTTATAATATTGTCTGTGTGAGCTATTATAGAAATTTTTTGTGATTTCCGCATGAATTTGTTTGTTAGTATAATGCATATTCATTATTTAAGTTTATATGTATGATATTCCACAAAGATATCTTTATTACATAGCCCAACAGGTCTATGCCTGGATTTGGACAGTTTGATTATCATAACAGAGTGAGAAGTTTTGTTTTGTATTTATTTCATGTGACATTGCCCATCAGAAGGCTGGGGGTGACACACATATGGTGTGTGTACTGGATCAGAAAATCAACATCTATGGAATAGATCTGTAGAGATAATAAATGTCCAATGGAGCTGGTATGGTCTTGAGGATGCAACTTGGGAGCACAAGGATGCTATGCAGGTAGAATACCCACATCTTTTTGAAGATTTTTGAAACTCTTGGTGATAAATATATTGACAGATAGTTGGCTTAGGTTGATTGGAAGTTGGTATGGATTTTTGGTTTTCATTGATGTCAACCATTGGATATTGATATTGTAGATTTATGTCAACCCTTAGTGATTGATGTCAGCCCTTGGAGAAAGTCTGGCAGCACAAAGGTTTGGGTAATGGACCCAAGTTTGTTTGATGTATAATGGTATGATTTTTAATATATTTGAAGGTAATACTATTCTAAATGGGTATTACATGTCATTCCATTTCCGGTGGTATGTGAAACATCACATAAATCCTCATGGTTAGAAAGTTATGGCCATGTAAAGTTGGAGAACCCAGGTTTGGGTAATGGACCAAAGTTTGTTTGATGTATAACGGTATGAGTTTTGATATATTTGCAGATAATACTATTCTATATGGATATTACATGTCATTACATTTCCAGTGGTATGTGGAACGTCATATAACTCCTCACGGTTAGAGAGTTATGGCCATGTGAAGTTGGAGAACCCTCATGAGTCATCTAGAAGCCCCAAAAGTTCAAAGTAGTCAAAGTAGTTTAAGATATTTTTAGAAGGTAAATAATAAAGTGAAATGATAAGTGTACTATAATTCAAAGTGAATACAAAACAAATTATTTAAATAATAAAGTTAATGGAGAAATTACTAAGTTGACAAGTGGTTAGAAGTGGGTTAGCCCTGAAATAAGGAAAGTGGTTTAAGATGGTTAGAAGGTAACCCCTTGAGGTAAAGTGAAGTGATGAGTGTACTATAAGTCAAAGTAGATACAAAATAAATTATTTAAATAATAAATATAATTGATAAATTACTAATTGGACAAGTGGTTAGAAGTTGGTTAACCCTAAATTAAGGATAGTGGGTTAAGATGGTTAAAAGGTAACCCCTAGAGGAAGCTACATGAAAGAATAAATAGGAGGCAAGGCTATATCATTTTAATAAAACTTGAGAATATTGAATATTTACAAGTGACTAAGGTAACCAAAGTATATCTAAGCCTAATTTCAGAGAGAAGGTGAAAAAAAGTAGTCTGAAATTCAATAGGGGATAAATTCTTTTGACGATGCTTTCTAAGGTATGTTATTTACAGGTCATCTCACCATTTTTGCAATATATTTTTTTCTAAAATGATTCAGACCGTGAAATTGATAGGTCATTGAGAAAACATATCCAAGTATATTTGGTACGAATTTTAGCTTGTGGGCCATTGTAGTTTTGGACTTACACTCCATGGAAAATAGGGTTTGTGGCTAGTCTTGAAACTAGTCTAAAACAGGTGTTTCGGGTAACAATGTCATAACGTCTTCATAAAAGATCCAAATTAAGTAAGACAAAAAGTGTTGGTTAGAGTCCATCCTATAGTATTCTATGTAAAATTTTCATATCCATTCAACAAATATTTTGTGCGGGGAACTCTCTACAAGTTCACTCTCTAGAATAAGCCAAAATTCAACAAGGTATGTCATTTTTGATATAACTCCTTTTCTAAGAGGTTCGAAGTAGTGACACCTGGAGGAATTGCATAAAATACATTGAAGAAAATTGTGTACTATTTTCATATCTTTATTCATTACAGGTACATAGTTATGATTATTTCAAGTTAGGGTTGTTCACTAATACAAAACTAGTCATGTGAGACTAAAGAAAAGTTTGATGAAAATGCTAGTCTCTTGTTGTTAAAGTTAAGGAAGGTTTGTAGGTATGTGATCATATACACCAATTTTATTACAGAGTTACAAATCATATTTGGATGATGAAATTGATGAGGGATTTTGGTTGAGGTACATGTTGGGTACATGAGGTGTATAGTTGATGATGTTTGTACACCTTGATGAGTCATAGTTTATGAGTAGTTGATACATGATTGGTACATACTTGGTACATGGTTGGATGCAATTGTTAGTAGTATTGTTGATACGTGGTTTATGGATGATGTAGAGTACTTGTATTGGTATATTATTAGAAGCACATATTGATCTTGGTGATGATTATGAGTTGTTATGTTATGCTTGATTGATGCACATCTTTGAGAGTTGTCTTGGTGATTGATCTTGGTGATTAGGTCTAATTTGTTTGATAAGATTGATGAGACAGGTTGTTGTGATAGGTTGTTTGGATAGGTTGTTGTGACATGTTATTTGTACAGGTTTGGTGCATGGTTGATGCACTTGTTCATGGTAAAGGTTGAGGTACAGGTTGGTGCATGGTTGATGCACTTGTTCATGGTGTAGTTTAAGGTATAGGTTGGTGCATGGTTGATGCACTTGTTTGTGGTACATGTTGGTTGGTACATGTTGGTGCATGGTTGATGCAGTTATTTATGGTATAGGTTGATTACAGGTTGAGGTACATGTTGATGCATGTTTGATGCATGGTTCAGGTTATTAGTACAAGTTGTTTGGTGCAGGTTGATTGGTACAGGTTTACAGAAGTATATATCTCACAGTGATAGTGTGACATTGGCTCCATCATTCTACTTATATACCATGGAGGTTGGATAGGGATAGGACAGGTGGTTGTAGCCAGAGAACATAGGGGGTTGTAGCCTCCTTATGGTTCTAGCTAGAGAATTGGGGAGTTGGAGCTTCCCTCAGGTTGTATCCTAAGAAACTAGGGGGTTGGAGCCTCCTTCCAGTTGCAGTTGGAAAACAAAGGAAGTTGGTGTTTCCAATGAATGTAATTCTTCAAGACATAAGAAAAAACATGTTGTGTTTTTCTCTCGCTTTGGGTTTCCACATAAAAACACCGGTGTACTATGTATGTGTATGATTGCTCATTTGTTCATTGTTTATTTACTCTGCAATTATTGGATGATAATGATACACTGATATAACACTTGCATTATATGGTTAAAAAGGATTAAATTTCTCTATTATTGATTCACCCTCCTTCTCAGTAATCCAAAAATTGGTGTCAGAGTCGGTTCCTTCAGGAAACAGTTTAACCACTAGAAGGAGATCATGGATTATTCTGAGAATGGAGTACCAATGTTTAATGGTCAGAATGGTTTTAAATATGAGATGTAGAGCATAAGGACGAAAGTATTTTACAGGCACAGGGACATTATATTTGACTATCAGTTGTTACAGGATTTGATAGTTCAAAAAGGGAAAAGACTGTAGCCAAGAAGGAATTGAATAAGAATAAAAAAATATCAATGGATTTCATCTCAGAAGGATTACCTAATCTGGTAAGAGAAAAGGTGGGTAAATGTTCATTAGCAAAAGAAATTTGGGATAAGTTACATGACATATATTCTTCACCCATCGCAGATTCAAAAAATGTCAAAGAATATGGAGATACAAATCAAGAAGAATTGCGTTCACTGTGTCAAACATATTCAGAAGATGAAGAGTACATAATCACTAGAGGTATGTTGTTTTTCTTTAATTGTGAAAAACGTGGACATATTGAAATAGAATTCCATGAAGGAAATGAGACAAAAAAACATATTGAAAAAGAAGACAATTATGAGGCAGAATTGATTAGTGCTTTAGATGAACTAAGAGAAGAAAACAAGTCACTCAAGAAAGAATTGATGAAAAAAAAGGAAAGTGTTAACATTTTTGAAGAAGCCCAAGAGGTCATAGATAACTTAAGAGCTCAGCTAGAAGAAGCCAGAAAGATCGAAGAAAATCTTGAATATCAAAAGAAGTGTTTGGAAGAAAACATAGTAGCACTGAAGGAAGAAGCATATATGAGAGAGAATATATTGATAGGTCATCTTAAGTAAAGAACTAACGATCTAAAACAACTTGAGTCAGATTTTGGTCAAGAAGAGAAAGTACTTGAAGATGAAATAATCAGATTAAAAATTCAGCTTGAAGAAGAGAAGGGTACAAAAGAAGTCATGAAGTCTCAGATATTAAAGAAAGAAGAAGAGGTTGAAAAACTTGAAGAAGAAGTTGTCACATTTAGAATTAAAGTCGTCAATCTCAAAAAAAATGTTGAAGAGACAAAAACATCCACATCAGTTATAGATAATGAAGAGAAGCACTCTAGGTTGATAGAAAAGAAGAATGAAGAAAATAGAAAGAGTTATGCAGAAGTACTCAAAGGAAGAAATCATGGTCAACCAGAATCTAATAAAATTATTGAAGATAAATCTTCAAGAAGACCATTTTTGTTCGAGCCACAAAGAAGCTTCAATCATGATCATGGTCATTCAAGGAAGAAATTGAGAAGGACTGCACCACAAAGAAGATCATTCACTCCTAGGTATGCAAATTTCTTTTATGGTCATTATTTTTATTGTACTAATTTTGGACATAAGGATGCAGATTGCAGGGATTATAAAAGAAATGTTCAAGAAAGAAGTGCCTATGTGGCCACACGTAACATTGAGTGTTAGAAATGTCATAACTATGGACACATAGCTCATAATTGTAGAAGCATGATCGATAATTCCATGAAAGAGAACACTGGCATCAGATATAAGAAAGTATGGATAAGAAAACAAGAAGAACAAGTGAACAAAGACCAGGTCCTAGAGAATGCAATATTGGAAATTAAATGAGATGAAGAAAAATCTACAGAGAAAAAGAAGGATGTCAGATATAGAAAGGTTTGGAAATAAATGAAAGAAAATAAGGACAAGTAAATAAGGAACAGGTTCAAGAGATTGTACTTTCAAGTATTGTAGTGAAAGATGAATCCATAGACAGAAAGAAAGAATTTAGATCTTAGAGAGATGATGAATCTACCAATGAAGATGATGATGAATACACATCAGAGAAGGAATTGTCCTGAGCCATCTGTCTTAGAGACTCCTGGGTAATATGAATATTAGACAGGGGGAGTCTATATGATAGCTATCATAGACCAAAGAACCATCCTTCGAGTAGCTTGCAGATTTCAAGAAGATAGATCCAGAGCAGTCAGTTAGAAGAAGTACAGTTTGATAGATTAATCAAGACTTCATGATAGTATAGTGATAAATGGGTCAACATTATGGACAGTTGCACAAGTAGAGTCTTAGACAATATGGAAAGAGATGGATTTGTAAGAATACTTAGTAGGTTTGGATAGATATATGAAAGTGGATGAGAGCATCGATTCATAGATTGGTTCAGAGAGTGGTTCAGAGACAAAGGAACATTATCATAATGGATTATAATTACATAGGAAATGGCTCGAACAATGTTAATGGATTACAAATTGAAAGATATTTTTTGGACACATGCAGTACAGACAACAGTTCACATTCAAAACAGAATAATTCTCAGAAACAACAATGACAAAACTCCCTATGAACTATAGAAAGGAAGCGCAGACAACAAACTCTACATCAAGGTAACTCAAGGTAGTATTTTATTAATTGAAATTTATGTTGATGATATTGTTTTTAGAAGTACTAATGATAGGTTAAGATAGAAGTTTTCAAAGGATATGCATAATGAATTTGAAATTTCATTACTTGGAGAACTATCCTTCTTTCAGGGTCTTCATATATGTCAAAGAAACCAAGGAATTTTTATTTCTCAAACTAAGTATATCAGAGAAATGATAAAGAGGTTCAGAATGGAAGATTGCAAACCAGTTGCAAGTTGAGAAAAGATGATGATTCAAAGTCTACAGAACAGAGGAAATATAGTTCAATGATTGGTATCTTACTATATGTGACAACATCCAAACCAGATGTAATGCAAGCAGTTGGACAAGTGGCACGATTTCAAGAAACACCAAAAGAATCACATGTATTAACAGTGAAGAGGATTTTCAGATATCTCAAAGGAACATAAGAGTTTGGATTATGAATCCAAAAGGAAGGGATCTATCACTTATTGCCTACACAAATGCAGATTTGGCAGGTTGTAGTGATGACGGACGAAGAACCTGTGTAGTGGTGTTCTACTTGGGTTAGTGGTGTTCTACTTGGGTGAGTGTTTAGTATCATGGTTAAGCAATAAACAATCATCAATATCCTTATCTACAACCGAGGCAGAGTATATTATAGAAGAAACATGTTGTACACAGGTTCTATGGATGAAACAAACTCTGACATATATGTAGGTTGAGTATGATGAGCCCATTCTAGCCTATTGTGATAATATAAGTGCCATCAACATCTCAAATAACCTAGTGATGCACTCCAAGACGAAGCACATTCCAATCATGACTTTCTAGAAGAACAAGTTGCAGAGAGGAACATCAGAGTTGAATATGTGGGCACAGGATAACAAGTGGCAGACATATTTACAAAATTTCTTCCACGGGGAGCCTTTGAGTATCTTCTCCAGAGACTAGGAGTAATTTATACTCCAAAATAAATACTTTTGAATGCTTATCTTATATGTCTTATATGTACATGAGGAAGAACCATAAATAGGAAAATTCAGGTTGGGAGATAAGTTTCAGGAAGAGTTATGTTAGGGGGAGCAGCCCCAGATGGAAAGATACCTTTGCCATTGATGACAAAGGGAGAGAGATTTATCAGATGCAAAGGTAAATTCTTGGAGAGACAGCATAGAGGCATGTTTCCAAAGGGAGTGATCATCACAAGGGAATAATGAGAGATATGACTTCAAAGTGATACCCTTTGTCAAAGGGAGATATATTATTCATATGAAGGGAGAGAGAGTAATCAGAGGATTATAAACACAAAGAAAAATAAAAGGCATGTAGACAGGAGGAGCATCCCCAAGGAGAGTTCAACTAGGGGGAGAAGCCCCAAAGGGAGATAACCTTTTCCATTGATGTCAAAGGGGGAGAGATAGAAACATTGATGAGGAGTATAAGCATGAATGTTATCTTGACTAAGTGTTGCCATCAATGACAAAGGGGGTTATTTTCAAATAGTTTTCTTAGGTTTATGGACAATTGGTATGGATTTTTGGTTTTCATTGATTTCAACCATTGGAGAGTGATATTGTATATTGATGTCAACCCTTAGTGATTGATGCCAGCCCTTGGAGAAAGTGCAGTAGCAAATTCTGGTAGCACAAAGTTTTGGGTAATGGAACCAATTTTGTTTGATGTATAATGGTATGCGTTTTAATATATTTTAAGGTAAGACTATTCTATATGGGTATTACATGTCATTCCATTTCCTTTGGTATGTGGAACGTCACATAACTCCTCACGGTTAGAGAATTATGGCCATCTGAAGTTGGAGAACCTAGTTTTGGGTAATGGACCCAAGTTTGTTTGATGGATAATGATATGATTTTTGATATATTTGTAGGTAATACTATTCTATATGGATATTACATGTCATTCCATTTCCAGTGGTATGTGGAACGTCACAGAACTCCTCACGGTTAGAGAGTTATGACCATGTGAAGAGAACCCTCATGAGTCATCTAGAAGCCCCAAAAGGTCAAAGTAGTCAAAGTGGTTTAAGGGATTTTTAGAAGGTAAATAATAAAGTGAAGTGATGAGTGTACTATAATTCAAAGTGAATAAATTTTTTTTT
>JASDQU010391419.1:0-10990 GCA_032191745.1 Picea mariana | reverse complement strand
ATGTTGATTATCTTATCCTTACTGGTAGTGACTCAAAACTTTTAAACCATGTGAAAACCATCCTTGAGAAGAAATTTGAAATGACAGACTTAGGATTTTTGCACTGTTTCCTTGGCCTCCAAGTTTTTCAAATCAATGAAGAAATTTTTCTTTCCTAGTCTAAGTATGCTTGTGACATTCTTCATCGCTTTCACATGGAATATTGTAAACCATCCCTTTTTCCCTTCCATTATGGAGTCAAGATTGCTGCCACCTGTACTTCTCCCGAAGTTGATGCTACCTTATATTGTCAGTTAGTTGGTAGCCTCTTATACTTGACTCATACACATCTTTATCTTTCCTTTGCTATTGGTATTGTCACCCAGTATATGAAAACACCCCATGAAATCCATTGGAAAACAACTAAAAGGATAATTCACTATGTCCATGGTACAGTTCAGTTCGAGATACATTATAGTTCAGGGGGGACTCCTTTATTGGTTGGTTTCACTAATTTAGATTGGGATGACGACGATGATGATCAAAAGTCTCCTACATGTTATGTTTTCGGCCTTGGTTCAAGACCTTCCACTTGGGCCTGTAAGAAACAACATGCTATTGCACTTTCTTTAGTAGAAGTAGAGTACCGAGCAGTGCAAGTCAGGAAGCCTTGTGGTTTCAACATATTCTTTCAGAGTTTGGATTCCAACAACAACATACAACCAACCTTTGGTGCGACAATCAGAGTGCCATCAAGCTTGCCAAAGACCCGGTTCAACATCAGCACAGTAAACACATCGAGATACACATGCATTTCATCAGAAAATGCATTCATGATCAAGTTATTGAAGTGCTCTTTTTCCCTACAAAATATCAAGTTGCAGACATTTTCACAAAGTCTCTTATAGAAGAAAAGTTTTCCAAACTTCGATCTATGTTAGGAGTTCAATAAGTTGTCATCAAGGGGGGATAGGCTCTAATGCCTCCTTCCTTCTCCTATTGTGTCACTATTGTAAATCCTTCAATACTATCCCAAGTTGTCCTTAAGGGGTGATGTTAGGATATTTTGACACTTAGGAGTTAGTTAAGATCTACTTGGTCTAATGTGTCGTTAGGTAAAAGTGTGTTTCTTTAGTATGCATTAGTATGCATTTGTAGTTAGGAAATTCGACGGTCACGATATGTTCTCGACATAGAGTGATCCAATGGTTCATATTCTCCTTGATCTTAATGACCATTGATTCATGGATTAACACCTGATTGGTCCATCATCTCTATTTAAAGAGCATGGAGGGTCATTTGACAATGATCAATTGTTAGAAACTCTATTGTAAAATCTCTCTGTAATATTTTTCTTTTGCATTAATAAACTGATCCAAGCGGCTGTGTTGGCTGAGGCCATGGATGTTTCCCCATAGGGGTTTTACCACGTCAAAACATCGTTGTGTTGATCTTTGATCTGGTTATGTGAGTGGTTACTGAAGGTGTTCATCCTCTGTTGTAATACCCGTGTTGTCAAACACATGCAACTTGGCCTACGAAGGTCTTGACTAAGCTTTGTAGTCAACCATGGTCTCCTACATTCTTTTATACTTTTATACATGGATAGAAGGGGATTTCGTTTATTTGAATATCAATGGATGGAAGCATGTTGATTATGTTTTGGTGGGGATCATACTCAAATATTGTCTAATTTTTATTTTGAAGACAACCAATGATGTTCTTTTTGAGTTGTAATTTCTTACTATATCTCCAGAAATAACTTTGATGTTCCAAAATGTATCCCTTACTTCATAATGTTCCATTAGACATTCATAGAGTTCTATATTTTTTCCCACAAACAAAGGAGAACCCAATTGAAATTCGCCCCTAGCATTAGTTTATGTACTTTCTTCATTTCTTTTTAATATATGGTAAAGTTTCCCAATGTTTCTTTCATCTTCTAGTGGCTTTAACTAGGCTTACTTTTCTTGAGGTCTAGAGGGATAATAATTTTCTTCCCATTTCCTTTTATCTTAATTCTATCCTTCTCTAGGGATATTATAACTTTCATTTTTATGCCCCAAGGTCTTCCCACCAATCCTGCATATGTAGTGCTTCCTTATACAAGGTCAATGATTTCAAAATCGATTGTTACTGATATTCTCATTATACTATTTTTTGAACATTTTAATAAGTCGATGGGTGCTACAAATATCTCATAGCTAGCTTCAAAAAGTTTCTCAACCTCAATAGGTGAGGTCTTCCCATTTTTATCCAGGTGGATTTTGGTAATATGTTTACTCAAGACCCAAATTTGAATATGACTTAGGGGGACATACCATTCTTCTATCTCCAAGTCAATCAAGGATCATAATAATTTTCTAATTTACCCCCTTTGTTCAAGTGATGGAGATTCTTCATGACCTTGGTTATAGATTTCTCATTGAAATATTTCATAATGTTCAACAATTCTATTAGTCTTGACACATCTTCATTTTTTGTTATCATTCCTATAATTTCTGCAATTGCAACATCATTCTCCTCTTTTTGTTCAACTTGATTTCTTTGTTTCTTTTCTTCTCCAACCATTTTTATTTCATATTCATAACATAATTAATGTACTCTTTAGTTTTTTTTAGATTGAGATACTTGCCTTTATCATTCTTGATTGGTTTGACTTGTGGTGTTCTCTACAAGAGAGAATCCTCTCCTATATTTGATCCTAATCTTGTCACTACATTTAGATTATTATAATTCAACCCCTCATGACTGGGTACACCCTATATAAGATTCACATTTATTTTGTTCCTTATATTTTCCAACATTATAGGGAAATCCTCCATGGAGTGATCCCCCAATATTCCATAGCGGTTTCAAAATTAGGTTAGTTCTATCTTTCAGGGGGTAGTCGGGATTGACATGGTCCTCTTTTAAGCATATAAAGTGTTATTTTCCCTAATACCAAAAACTTCCTCCTTCTTCACCACCATTACCACCTCCCATGACACCACAACCACCTCTTCCTCCTCTTATATAGCCATTTCCATTTCCTTGTCCTTGTGTTTGCTAGTTTTGGTTCATCGATTCTATATGATAAAATGTCTGATAATCAAGGTTAATATTTCCATTGTGGCAAAAATTAGTTGTGGAATGAGTATTGATATTGTAGATTGAACACCGTGTTTTCTTATTATTTCCAATATTGTGGAGAAAATATTTCACATATCTCACATATCTCATAATATTTATTAGCTTCTACTTTTCTGACATCTTAAAGCATGTTGCAGTTAGTCAAAGCTTTAAAGTGTGTCTCTTCTTTTGTATATGAATTTAGTGCACCAAAGAGTTTTCTTCCTAGTCTACAAGGCTAGGCCTTAGATGGATTTTTGAATTCTCTTGAATTTTTCTTCTAGGATCCTATCATTAGATGAGACTGCTCACTCCTCATTAGTCTCAATCCGCTAGTTTTTTTTTCAATTATTGTTTGTAGGTAACCTAATGCATAATAAGTGGGGATTTGATATTTTGTATAAGCCCTGCCATGAACCAATAAACTGATAAGTATTTGTCTATGACATAAGAAATTTCACTAAGAAAACATGTAAATATTTTATTGTAGTCTTGGATAGATTTGTTTGGCATTTATTTTATCTCCTTGACTTTTTATGCAACCAAGTGCTTAGCATCTTGGGTATTGAAAAATTACAAGAAGTCACTCCTTATATTATATTTTATTCTATTGTGATTCTTGTAAATTCTTCCACGACAACCACCAAGTGCTGATGCTCCTTGGGCGGACTTGGAGAAGAGTCGAGTAAGAGAACACAAGGGGCATGTGATCGGTTGGGAAAACAAAGTCATATAGGTGCAGGAAGGAGCACCTTGGGTGCACATTGGTGATGTGCAACACCAAGGGGGCATGCGCCTCACTTTCCTTACAATGGATGATGGAGAATTGGGTTGAATTTGGGAAAAGATGGGGCAAATTGGGCATGTGTCCAAGGAGTGGACCCACTTTCCCTTGGTAGCATGGGCACATTGGAGAGGTTGGATGACCCGATCGACACACCCACAAAGAGCGAGTTCAAGGAAACACAAAAGGAAATGTTGCACCAAATAGGTTGGGGGTGCGTTGGTCTAAAAGAATGCAATGGTTCATGAGCACATGGGATCGATGAGCGCGTCGGTCCACAAAGGGGCATGTAAGTTCATTTGGGTGTGTTGGTCCACGAAGGGGCACAACACACCCAAAGGATGCAATGGTTCACAAAGGTGACATTTGGAGTCCATATAAAGAACACAAGGCACATGAGCTAGAGGCAACACATCACATCGCCACAACTCGAGTTGGAGAGTAAGGTTTGTGGCTCGGGAAAAGGTGAGATGAATTGTGAGGAAGATTAAGGAAAAGTTCAAAGGCTTGGATTAGTATCTTTTTGGAGTGTCTCAGGCAGGGCACACTACAAAGAGGCATGAAGGTCAAGTAGGGAAGTGTGCACGATGAGGAGAAGGCTGTGATAGTCCGGATGAGGTTGCGACAAGGATACTTGGGTGTATGAGACTTAACCAACTATTTGAGTTGTGAGCTCCTATTTGTAAACAATTGTACCAATATTTTTATATAAAGACTTATATGGGTGTTAGGCACATCTTTTGCCACACAACCATACTTGTCTCTTCTTGTGTATGAATGGTTTCATTCTCTTGGTTGCATAATTGGCTAAGAATAAGAAATGTGTAATTGTTTAAGTAAAGGACATAAGTGTAGTTGGCACAGTTGGCTCAAGGTAGAGTATGGGTGTGTATTGAGTGAGGCATAGTCCGGATGAAGTAATTTTGGTTTAGTCAAGCTGTCAAAACAAAACATTGTAGTGCTTCACGACCCCAGGTGTCGGGTGACTTGGGTGCACCAAGTCGATTTGGATCCCTGGGAAGATCATGGACGCGTGACAGATGGTATCAAAGCTGATTTTGGTGAACATATTGGTTATCTTCACCATCATCTCGAAGATAGATGGTATCAGATCTTGTTTGAAGACAATTTGGGTGAATACTTGGTGAATGGTTTGGTAAGGCAAACTAATCCATTGCAGTGACAATTTGGGTGCATAATTGGTTGGTTTATGATTTGTATTAGAAGTAAGTGCCAGACCCATGTGCACACCTTGAGAAGACTAGACACAAAGTTTTTGGGGTAAACCGAGCACTTGGGAAAGGTGGACACTTGTAGGCACAATTCTGATCGTAAAGTTCATTATAGAGTTAATTTTGAACTAATTTGGGGTTGCTAGCTCAACTCATTGGCATGTTGGGTGCTCCATCAAACAAGAAGAATGACTCTGAATGTGACAACAAGTTGTAGGAAGAGTTGTGAAGCAGTCAGGTAAGTTTGTGTGTTAGCAGAATTATGAAGGAAGAGTTGGGATAGTAGCACACAAGTGTCTTGGTGCAGCATGTGACCAAGGTATTGGTTGTTCAAACAAGTGAAGAAATTGAGATGGGACAAGTTGGACGCACACAAGCAAAGTTGTGTGATGCGAGCCAAGGCTTAACTCGAACCAAGAGATGGAAGTCATGCATGAATGACAGGACATGATGGACATTTTGAAGTGAATTTTGATGTAGTGTCAAGAAGTTTCAAAGAGGATGCTTGACATTGCACGATGGAAATATTGTGATGACAAAACATGGTAGAATAAAATGGATGTTGTGAATCTAAACTTGGTGCGATTACGGGAATGACTAAAGAAGATGCATGAGATCAAGGAGAAGACAAAATTTTGTGATGATGAAACAAGGATCTTTTTGGATGGAACCGAGTCTAGGGAGATGCCAAGGTTGAGGTTTATCAACAAGGAGGACACCCGAGGAAAAGGAGACGTTGCAACAAGGAAAAAGTTTCTTTATCACATAAGAAGACTCGTTCAATGTTTTCTTTGTAACGAAAACCACTTCATAGCAGACTGTCCAATGAAGAATACCTTGGAATGGTTGGAAGAAGACCAAGTGCATCAAGAAAAGGAGAATCTTGTCCCCACAATGGAAGTATTCCAAATTCCCACACTTTCAAAGGAGATGTTGGAAGTGGTGAACGCTTTGACATCACGTCTAGATGATTTTGAAGGTAAAGACCATATACAATGTTTACAAAGTGACGAAGAAGGAATTTGATTTGTGGATGTGACAGTGAGTGGGGTGAAGGTGGCTACTTTGGTGGACACCCTTGTGACCCACAGTTTTGTAAGTGATCAGGTTACAAAGTCACTCCATTGTAAGCCTAAGAGAAACATGTCCATGTACAAAGTGGTAAACTTAGCAGTGGAATCGACAATTGGGGTGGTTCGATCCACACCTTTTGGTTTGGAAATTGGGACTTGATGGTTTCCCCATTGGATGATCATGGGTTGGTCTTGGGTAGGACTTTCTCAAATTTTCCAAGGAAGTTGCACTCCTGCACACAGGTTACTTCCTGTTCCTGGAAAAATCCAAAACATTAAGTATGCCCATGATGATGAAGAGGAAGCTTGGATGAATACCCAAGATGTTTGCGATCAAGTTGCTTGAGGGAGTCAATGGAAGTGCAGACAAACCTTACGACAATGTGTAGAAATAAGGGGTGAGTTTGACCACGTTGAACTTGGGAGGATTAGGCCATACAAAACAAAGATTGACAACAGTGGAGACATCGATTAAGTCTATCTTGTATAAGACAGATTGGTTGTGAAGCTCGCAGTGCCGAAAGTAAGAGTGCGAGGATGAGTTGGGGTCACCCATCGAAATTTTTTCCAAGTACATCACATAGGATATGCAACCCAAGTCAATATGGTACCAGTAGAGTTGCAAAGGGGTTGAGGTAGATCGATTGGACAAATCAATTTCGACAAAAAATCTAAGTGTTGAGATGGAGAAGTGCATGGAGGAACTCACTCATCTAGAATTTGAGTCAGATGTGGAAGAATTGGGGAGGGAGGACCGACACCCCACAACTATTGTAAAATTTTGTAGGAAATCCATGGGGATATATGACTTTCAACTCACTATAGAATGACTTGAGTAGTTGAGATGCACGCCAAAGGAAGTCAGGTTGGTATTGAGGTACTTGAAAATGGAGCACAAGTCTGACACTATGTACGCTAATAGCCTTGGTGGCGGCTACTACATACACTCCATTCACTGAGGAGATAGAGAGTTGGCATGATGCCGAGAAGCAGGAAACATGGCCTTAGGTTCCTTTCTTATAGGTGTCATTGCAGACTTGGAGATATGCATTACCATGAATAAGGTAGTGTGGTGTGGGCACTCTGGAGGAAGGAGCAACAATATATTTGTATGAGCATGAATTAGTGATTTGAAGCAAAGAGGTGACCTCACGTTGGCACAATGAAGACACCAATTGGTGTGTTGGGTTGCAGAGACACAACTTGAAAACAAATTGGTGCATTGGGTTAGTGAGGCAACTTTGAAGCTAGGGGGAAAGGTGTGAGACTTTTCCTTAGTCTTTGAGGTTGGATAGAGTGATGGAGGTGCAGACATAAGCGAGTGTGTTTGGGAATGGGGAGTACATTCCAATCAATCCAAGGTATGAGGGATGTCAATGATCAGAAGCATGGCTAAGATGGTTGTAGTATGATCACAACAGTGAATCACAAGGAGTTCAACACTTAGGAAATTTTTTGAATTGAAGTGGGAAGCATTTAGTTGTAGTAGTAAATGACAACAACACTAGAACCAAATAATAACAAGGAAATGACATTGCAATGAGATAGTGCAACAAAATTGGGTGACTTTCATCCTTGGGTTAGGTGAAGCGTCTCTATTGACTTAGCCAATATATCGCGTGGAGTTGGGTGCAGTGCAATTGGGTTGATTTATGGAAACTTAGGGTTTCCACTTCGAGGGAAATTTGGGGTTTCCATGAGACTTGGTTGTGATGGAGGAACGAGTTTGGGTAGATTTGGAGACAACAAGTTATGAGGATGTTTCCGAGACGACAACGAATTTAGGTGGGGGAGGATGTAAATCCTTTTGCGACACCCGCTGAGTGAATATGCTCCTTGGGTAGACTTGGAGATGATTTCGGTAAGAGAACACAATGGGCATGTGATCAGTTGGGAAAACAAATTCATACGTGCATGTGCATGAGAAACTTGGGTGCACATTGGTGACATGCGACACCAAGGGGGCACACGCCTCACTTTCCTTGCGATGGATGATGGAGACTTGGGTTTCATTTGGTAAAATATGGGGTGATTTGCGCGTGTGTCCTAGGAGTGGACCCGCTTGCCCCTAGAAACATGGGAACATTAGAGAGGTTGGATGACCCCATCGACCCACTCACAGAGAGTCACGTCAGCTGGTTCAAGGAAATGTACAAGACAAGGGAACACAAAAGAGGTTGGGGTGTGTTAGTCTGAAAGGACACGATGGTTCATGAGCACATGACTTTGATGGGTGTGTCAGTTTGTGAAGGGGCATGTCGGTTCATTTGGGCATGTTGGTTTACAAAGGGGTGATTCACACCCAAAGTACATAACGGTTCATGGAGGTGACGTTTAGATTCCATATAAATAACACAAGCCACATGAGTTAGAGGCAACACATCACATCATTACAACTCGAGTTGGAGAGTGAGGGTACGACTCAAGTAGAGGTGAGACATAGTGTGACGAAGATGAAGACAAAGTGTGAAGGCTTGTATTAGTCTCTTTTTGGAGTGTCTTGGGTAAGGAACATGATAGAGAGGTTCAAAGGTCATATAGGGCAGTGCACAAAAAAAGGAGAAAGTGACGACAATTAGGCTTAAGTTACAACATGGAGATGTGGGTGTATGAGAAAGTAGGCAAGTTGGTATGTGACTTAGCAGAATTCTTGTATATCTATGAATTGAGATATGATTTCCTCTTTGTAAAAAAATGTAACAACATTTGTATATAAATACTTATACGAGTGTTAGGAACATCTTGTTCTGCACAAACATACTTGTCTCTTCTTGTGTATGGATGGTTGCATGTTCTTGGTTGTGTAATTGACTAAGTACAAGAGCTGTGTAATTGTTTAAGTAAAAAATGTAAGTGTAGTTAGAATGATTGGCTCAAGGTGGAGTATGTGTGTGTCTTGAGTGAGGCGTAGTCTGGGCGAAGTAATTTCATTTTAGTCAAGTCACCGAAACAAAACGTTGCGGTGCTGCACGACCCTAGGTGCTGGGTGACTTGGGTGCACCAAGTTGAATTGGATCCTTGGGCAGACTGTGGGCACATGAAAATTCTCTGTAAAGTTTAAGAACCAAGCTAGTCTCTCCTTCATAATTCTCTTGAAAATTGAGCCATTTTCTTGATTTCATTAGTGACATTAGTGGCACTCCAAATATTTTCATAGAAGAACCAATGTATTTCTAGATATTCTTCGCATTTGTTTAGAGGGAGGCTTCCATTATTAATATGTGTCAAGTATTCTATGGGGAATATTTAATCGGGGGTGTCGATGATATTGGAGGTGTTGACTAATTTTCTTATCAACTGGTAGACTTTTCTTTTGTATAATAGGTATGATTAACTGCAGATTAATGTTAGTAATTGTTTGTTTACGTCTCCTCTGGTTTTTCAATACTATTTTAGCACTCTATGCTAATCTATTCTATCACAATGGGTATATACAACCTCCAATCTTCATTACTTGAACCGACACAACCATCAACCATTGGTGTTTATGGATATTCATCACTCAAATTTGGTAGAAGGGGCACTTCCATGAGACTTTTGCCTCGATGGTTTTCACATTCATTCGAGGACAATGTATAATGATTTTTTATTCATTTTGTGTCATTTGAATAATTATTATATATGTCGGGGAGGTATGTATGGGAGGGGCGATCTATAGCCCTAGGGGGAAAATAGCTCATACTTATGAATGAATCCTTGGTACCATGAACAACAATAATGCAAAAACATATGCCGTTTTACAAGGTCTTAAACTAGTTACCTCTCTATGGATTAGAAAACTGACATTTCTAGGAGACTAGTCTAAATATAAAGCATATAAATTCAAACACCACTCCCATGGATATACACCTCACCTCCATTATAGCAAGAATTTGACATACTTGTACACATTTTAAAGTAGTGGAGTGGTTCCACATCCTATGAGAGCACAATGTGGTGGCCGACCTAGAAGTCAACTTGGCCACGGAGAAAAATGGGGTGGGCACTGTAGTGTCCCCAAGGCCGAGCCCCGTTACAGATCATGATATATGAAATGAATTGTAAACATGTTTTATAGGCTGGTGAGCCAAGTTTGGTATAAGCTGGTAGGCTTATGTGTTGTTAGGCCAGGAAGCCTAAGTGTTTGAAGGCCAAGAGCCTGTTGTTGTACTTATATGTATGCAAAATATTTAATAAAATATAAACACTGCCAGGTGCAGACCGACCACGATGAATGAGTGATGGGGGACTGAGCGTCCACAGAGTGGGCAAGGAAATAGGGGCTGGAAGGTGGGAAAGGGTCTGAGTGATGAGCCTAGGGGCTTAAGCATGAGAAATAATATTTTAATATTATTTAAAAAAAAAGACATGTGCATTTCTGTTTATCCTAAGTTTTGGAAAGGGAAAGCGTGCAAAAAGGGATGCAGGCTGATGGAACGCATGCAGTTCCAAGGGTGACAAGTGTCAGCCCTGGTGCATGCAGATAAAACGGCCAAGATGAGCCATGAGGGGGATTCCTCCTCCATTCCACCCGACTGCCTGAGCGTGTATAGGCTCTGAGAAGTACGATTAACTCGACCTCTGCAAGAGACCCTCATGTAATTCTGATACAGAAAAGAAAGCTTGTGTCTGTCCCGAAGAATCCGTGTACACCCCTGTCCAGAGTGGTGAGTCTGTGTCTGTTCTAGGCAAACCCGGGAGCGCATTCCCTGAACGGGAAGCCTCTGCTGAATTTGAGTGGAAGGATCTTTGTTATTCGGGGAAGCTGAGTTAGCCTGTGCATGGAGTCTCTGTTCCGAAATCAGGACCGTGAGATCATCCTGTGACTGTTG
>JASDQU010391415.1:0-10778 GCA_032191745.1 Picea mariana | reverse complement strand
ATGACATCGTGGGTCTTCATGAACTAGGTAATCATTAACCTACAATTTGAGCCATGACGGGAGTGCCAGTAGGCTATGGTAGGGCTGCTGCCACACCTCTCCCTCAATGTCTATGGTTTTCATGCATGACCCCTTTAGTCCAAATGTGAGTCTAGTCGGAAATATATTGTCAGCCTGCATCCATCAACGAATCATGTCAACAATAACGATCAACATCATAATATCTAATCATATGTACATATGTCACCTCAACAACATTCAAACCATAACAATCCACACCTTGACTCGATCCGAAGTCCACAGAGTTTCATCAATGCCTCATCATCCTCAAACATCTAGAGTCCTGCACACTCAGGAGAACCCAATCAATAGAACCTGTTGATGTAAATACAACAAAAATAACATATCATCAAATCCACAATATCTCATAATCATAATCAAAACAACAAATTGTATAAAGAACCAGATCACTTGAACGCAAGTGTCCTCAAAGAATAAGTCCTCTCAGTGCGTGCAAGAGTGGGATGATACATACACCCCCTCTTTGTTTAAACTTCGTCTTGAAGTTTCACAGTATGTAACTGCCAAAATAAAGTGTATCACAATCTCATATGTCTAGCTATTAGACAAAAATGGAAAATGCTGATGCATATCATATGCGTCCTCCCAGGTCGCCGAGTGTGGACTATAGTTGTCCCATTGGACCTTGACCTAATCTACTGTTCAACGCCATAGATGTCAAATGTGATGGTCAGTGATATGAATTGGCTCTTCCATGAGCACACCCTTTTCTGGTACCTGCAAGGAACTCATGTCAATAACATGGGTAGGATCACTAACATAATGTCTCAAAACAAATACATGAAAAACATCGTGCATACGCCTCAAAGAATCAAGAAAGGCTAGTCAATAGGCCACATGCCCCTTCTTTTCCACAATCTTGAAGGGTCCCATGAACCTAGGAGAGAGTTTATCACCCTTTCCAAACTTGATCAAACTCTTATGCGATTTCACCCGCAAGAAGACTCGATCGCCAACTTCATAACTATGGTCAACACGATGCGCATTGACATAACTCTTTTGTCAATCATGTGCTTCCTTGATCCGTTTCCTTATTGTTTTCATTTGATCTTCCATTTCTTGGATCACTTATGGTCCCACGAGGAGCCTATCCTCAAGCCGATCCCAACTCAAAGGAGTCTAACACAGTCGCCCGTAAAGAAACTCGAAAGGCGCCATATTAATGGTGCTTTGATAACTGTTGTTATATGCAAATTCTACTATTGACAAGAATTATTTCCAACGCTTCTATTGGTCCATCACGTACATATGCCACATATCCTCCAAGATTTGGTTTTTTCTTTCGGTCTTCCCATCTGTCTCCAGGTGATATGCGGTACTAAAGCTAAGTTGGGTTCCTAGGGCCTCTTGGAAACTAGTCCAAAATCGTCATGTAAACACTGATCCTCTATCGAATATAATCCTGTTAGGCACACCATGCAGCCTCACAATGCCACTGATGAAAACTCTAGCTATGTCAGGTGCTTTATATGTAGTACGCACAGGGATAAAATGTGCACTCTTCGTCAGAGTGTCGACTACTACAAAAATCGAGTCATGTCTCCTTGCCGTCAGTGGCAATCCAACAATGAAATTTATCAAAATGACCTCCCATTTTGATTCTGGAATAGCGTGTGGCTATAGTAATCATGTCGGATGTCTATGTTCAACCTTCACCTACTGACATTCTAGACATCTTATCATGTAGTTGACTATGTATGCCTTTATCCCTTTCGAGAAGAATAAGGGTTTAATGTTTTCCCTCATCTTTGTGACTCTAGGATGAGCCATGTACACTGCTCTATGAACCTCGTTTAGGATCAAACTCCTCAACTCATCATTGGGCGGTACGTAAATTCAACTTTTAAATCTCAATAATCCGTCGTTATCCACAGTAAACCCCTCAAATTTTCGTACCATCATTGTGTTTTGTCTGATAAAACCCTTGACCTCTTTGTACCAGTCATCGTCACACTATAAAGTTATAATATTTTCATGTAGATTCGTTTGAAGAGGCATCACCAAAAATATGCGTGGTCTCTGACTCAACACATAAGCCACTATGTTCATTGTTCCTTTTATGTAAGTAATCTTGAAATCGTACTCGCTAAGAAATTTCGACCAACGTCGTTGTCACGCTTTCTAGTCGCTTTGAGTAAAGATGTGTTGTAGAGCACAGTGGTCCATTTTTAGTTCGAATTTTTGTCCAATAAGGTAGTTTCTCCAAAATCTCAAGGCATAAACAATGGCTAACAACTCCAAATCGTGCGTTGCATAGTTCTCCTCATGCCTTCTCAAATTTCTCGAGATGTAAGCGATCACTTGACTATCTTGCATCAAGAATTTGCCTAAGCCTCCTTTGATACGTCAGTGCATACCAAGAATTCTTCATCCATGTCAGGGACCTTTAGTATTAGTGTTGTCGTCGACAGCTCCTTGAGCCTCTGAAATGCCTTCACGTATTTCTCGGTCCAAACAAAATTCTTGTTCTTCTTCTGCAATTCCTTGATCGTATTTGCTATCTTCAAAAAACCCTCGACGATGATAAACAACTCGTCTCACTATGAATTTATCTTGGATTCTCAATACTTTTGTCGCTCCATCCCCTACAAGGACAGATAACCCATTGTTGTCCCAGTCGTGTTTGCAACTGGGGCTCTCAGGGAAGTAAGAATATGAGAGCACTCATCTTGGGTTGGGCTTCCTACTTATATGCTTTCAGTAGTTATCCTCTCTGCACTTGGCTACCCAACTTCTACCATGGCTTTTGTTCGGTAATTGGATCTTTGACTGGATCCACAAAGACTTAATATAATAATTGCAAATGCCTCTCCCGATGTTTTTTCCCTCGCCCGCCTTGTTCCTAGTGGTTTCGAGTCAACTGTGTCAATTGCTGGTGGTGGATAAAGTTCTGAAACCATGTTGATAGTATTCCACTAAACCCATGAAGCTACACACTTCGGGGACATTCATCAGCATAGGCCATTCAATAATAGCCTCGACCTTTGTTGGATCCACAACGATACCTTCACTGGAGATGACATGCCCTAAGTAGTGAATCTTTGATTGATTAAACAAGCATTTAGACAGTTTCTCATACAATTTTTTCTCTCGTAGACACTGTAGTACCAAGCGTAAGTGCTCATCATGCTCCTCCATCATCCGAGAATAAATCAAATATCGTCAATGAATACTTGCATGAACTTGTCCAAGTATTCTTGGAACATCCTGTTCATCAAACTCATAAATACCCCTGGGGCGTTCATCAGTCCAAACAGTAAAATTGTAAAATCATAATTTCCAAACTTCGTCTTAATGGTGTTCTTGGGGATGTCATCCTTCTTGATCTGTAACTGGTGATACCCTGATCTCAAGTCGATCTCTGAAAAAATCGTCGCACCTTTCATCTGATCAAACAGATCATCAATCCTTGGCAATGAATATTGATTATTGATCTTTTCTTTTTTCAATTGAGGATAGTCAATGCAGAGTCTCCACGACCCATCCTTCTTCCATTTGAATATAACAAGCGCACCCCACGGTGACACACTTGGACGTATAAGTCCTAGTTCCAGCAACTGATCCTTCAGTTCCATTTTCAACTCCTATAACTCAGGGGTTGACATCCAATAATGTGTTCTTGTTATTAGTTCAGCTCTCAATTTTAGGTCAATGGTAAATTCCAACTCCCTCTCAGGCAAAAACCCTGGTAACTCCTTTGGGAAGACATCCGCAAACTCTCGTACTATCGAAAGGTTTTCCAGTCCTTCCACCATGCCTTTTTAGTTTAACACAAGGATCGCATATATCTTGCATCCCTTGTGCATAATCTTCCGTAGTTGTAGGGAAGAGATGAAACTTAGGGAAGCTCCCTGGTTCCTACCTAAAATAATGCATCTCTGTCCTTCATCATTGACCAAGCTCAATTGTTTTGTCTTATAGTTGAGTATCGCCTCATGCGATTCCAACCAGTCCATACCGATCATGATGTCGCAAGACCCTAAGATCACGACGTACAGGTTGTCCCTAGTGACAAAATCTCTCAGGTTAAGTCTACAGCCCATAACCTTCCCTCCAACCTTTTGTTTGGCTCCCGAAGACATTTCTACAAAGCTAAACTCGTCCTGTTCGACTTCCTTTACCTTAATTCTTTTTAGCGTTGCACCAAGAATAAAAATCCCTGGCACCTAGATCTATAAAAATATTAAGGGTTTGGTCAGCTATGGTACCTAACGTCTCGAGCACAATTGATTGGTGCTCTGCCTGGTGGTTATTCACTGCTACATGAATCCAATGGGCCTTTCCAAAATCTCCCACGGTAGTGGTTCTGGTTGATCCAGATGCTCTGGTCCTCTCAACTGGGCAGTCACGCTAGTAATGTGGATCTCCACATGTTCAACACCTTGTCTTTGGTCCAGTACTCCTGGTCCTTGATGTAGTAGTTAATGACCCACCAGCCTGAAACCCTGGTTTTTTCTGCTGAACAAGACTGAACTACTATTGTTGTGGTCTACGTCATTTCTTATGTTGTGGTCCTATATAGGGAGTCTGTTGTTGAGGTGTTGGTAACCGAGGTGTAGTGAAGGTGGATCCTCTCGGAGTACCTCGATGCCCTGGTGCATGCCTAGCTGGTGTCTAATGTTGCTACGCACCAGATGATTCCTGTCCCACTGGTCTCGCTGGAGTCCTGCTCTGACCCCCACTAATAATATCCTCATCTGATATGAGGGCCTTTTGAACAACATCATGTAAGGATTGAGGCATCAGAATCCTAACATTTTCATGAATGATGACATTAATGCCAAACACAAACTTGTTAACCTTAAGTTTCTCGGTATTCAGGTGGGGAGCATACCGAATAAGATCCATGAAATGAGCCTCGTACTCGGGCACTGTACGACCACCCTGTTGCAAGGCATTGAACTCATTGATATGAAGCTCAATGAATTCCTCAGATAAATACCTCTCCCGGAACCATTCCTCAAACAATTCCCATGACACCTCTTTGACTACCATGTTCAATTGCGACGGGATCATCTTCCACCATAGAAGAGCACTCCCCTTCAGTTGAAATATTGCCATCCAGACCTTCGTGTTGGAGGTATAGTCACAAAGTGAAAAGCACATCACCATATTCTTCAACCATGCCTCGGTGGTTGTGTCGTCCAAGGCACCAAAGAACTCAAGAAATTTGACCTTCTCAAGTTCATAGTGAATGCTACCAGTAATGACTGGAGCGCGCAGTGGACCCTCATGGGGTGTCAGTGCCCTGGCCTCATCTCTATCCAAATGACTGATCAGTGCCTCAGAAATCCGCTGAAAGGACCTCATCAGGCCAACAACATCACCACAACTATCTATTGTTTCCCGACAACTTGTTCGTCTCCCAAGGGGTTAGAACCCTTGGGTGTGGATGTTATTGGGGGCATCGCGCCTCCTCCCCTAACACCCTGTCGTCCACCTCTGCGACATCCTCTAACCATGATTACCTTCACAAATACAAATCAATTTTATTTAGCGACAACTTAGAATCCAGTATCCAATAAATGGAAGCCGTAGTGATCCCAAGTCATGGGTCGAACCGTCTCTAATACCATATGTAACGATCCAGTCGATATGACAACAAGCGACATAATTTATTTATTTTTATTATTATTTTATTTCTTTTAAATGCAAGGAAGGAAATGTCATTGATACAACAACACAACTCGACGACATCACAAAAATAAATTAACGCAACATATAAACGCAAGGCATAGCATGTTAGCACACTGTGATGCTTGACGCAATTTATGAACATTTACTCAGACCATCATGCAATGAATTGAATTAACTGTGAATTAACAATATAATTCTAAACCAGACCAGCATCATCAATAATTATCGATGCATCAGAACACAATTTAAATCAATCCTTATCTACAAGGCACTAGAGATCCAAACACAATCGAACACAATCATGATAAATCATTATGCAAGGGGGTCTGTAACTCAATTCAACATGTATCACAACATTCATGCATAAAATAAACAACTGCCACCCAAACATTCTAGTGACCCTTCAATGCGCGCCATCCTAGAAGTCAAAACATAAACCATACTTCCTTCAAAATATTACAAGGTCGTGCATGAGAGAGATAGTTGAAATAGAACTATTATTTAACAACCCAAAAAATTAAATAACTCACTAATAATTAAAACTATCCTTCACCATAAATTTTATGCGCGCTAGCATTTGAATCACCTACGTAGTCATAAACCATGCCATTTTTATATTAAATATTTGACTAAAAAAAAAAAACTATAACTGGCAAGCATCTTCCTAACTCTACCTTCTTAAGGATTATTGATAAATATATCCTTGCATCTTCATATCCTTACAATACTTTACCTACTTAGATCTTTCTCAAAAGGGGTTTTGCATCATTACACCTCATGCATCATTAAAAATTCATGCATCATGATAACTTTATGTTGTTAAGATTATACAAACTTATTCACAAGTTGTACTAAAAATGATCCAAACCATTATCTAGGCATCACCCAACTAAAGGTTGCACAATTAAAAACATTGTTTATTGGAACTGGAAGTTTAGAACATGGTTATTATAACATAATTAGTTAGACTTGCATTACCTTTTAAACATGGTTTAAAAAGGGGCAAGGTGAATGCATTGTTTACCATAATCTTGAATTTTTCATTATAATCAATCTTGTTTAATTAAAAACTGGAAAATTAGAACATTTATTGTAACCATCATTAGTCAACTTTGCATGACCTATTAATCACTATCTAAATAATTATTGTTCATTAAAATCATGGTTTGAGTAAAAGGAAGGTGATACACTATTGGGCGGTCATTCTTGTTTAAAAAAAATCACTTTCTAATATCACTGTTTATTATAATCATTGTCTAAACAAAAGAGAAGGCGATACATGGATTGGTGATCATTTTGTTTAAAAATCATCGTTTAAATGATCGTTGTTCATTATAGTCAATGTCTAAATAAAAGGGAAGGGGGTACATGGATTGGTGATCATTCTGTTTAAAAATCACCTTATAATGATCATTTTTCATTATAGTCACTGTCTAAAAAGAAGGGAAGGCGATACACTATCTAAAATAATCATGAAATCATTGTTATGAACATTCTAACTGACGTTGATGCTTTTTTTTTACCTCCATGAAACACAAGGACCTATACATTAATAAAAATCTGAGCATGGGATAAGCGCCAAGGTCGTGGAAGCCAGGAAATCGGAAATATTAACCAAGCAAGATCATTGCTACAGGATGGATCTCGTGGGCCACCCTCCCAGAAGTGATTTAGCTAGAAGAATCGTTACAAATATTGGGACCACTGCTATAGGAAAAAAAAAAACTTGGGACATACCACTAGAGGAAATATTTAGATTGGAATAAAAATGCATGGGCATTCCGGTTATCCATCAAGATAAGGGAGGAAGGTCTGACAGTTGCATGCATCAAGTAAATCGGAAGGAAACTTGTACTGTTGACACTGGGCATTCAGGGAGAACGAGGGAATGAGGGCAGAACATTCTAGGTTCAAGGCTCATCTTCACTCAGGATAAGGTGAGTTATTTACCACAAGTAACTTTGTTAAAACTACATGCGGTAAAGATCACATTACCATGCACCCCATCGATGGAAAGGATTAGTTGCACGATGAGCTATGGGGCACCTGATCTGGGTAGAGTGAACATCAACTAAATGGGAAATATACAGAAGTGTAAACACAGGTTCCAGCTGATAGGAAATGTGGATCTAATGGGCACGGTGTTGATACCCTCACCCTCAATCGACACTTGGTGGGTACAAGAAAATTTAAATTGGGATGTAGGCCTTCAAGGGATCCATCTCAAGGCAAAATTGAGACACAAAACAACAAAGGTCTTTTCTTGTGAATTAGAGAATAAAGGGGGTGTACACAGGAAAATTCTGGTTAACTAGGATGTAAAGTAGTTCAGATCTGTGGAACAATCGACACCCAAGTTAAATAAAGGTTTAGACCGATCAAGTTTCTTGAGGGATCAGCAGCAAGACCCTGCTCCTAAAAATCTTGTACGAGGTGGACAAGGGTTGCGCAGTGATTTGTTAGCACTAGGCAGAATCACATAGGGCGCTACCTGACAACGCTTACTAAATCTTAAATTTGACCTTCATCAGGACTTGACACAACCTTGTATTACATCAACTGGGTTTCATGAAATGGGACTTGGATGGCATTCAAAATCAGACCCAGGAAGCTCACCAAAACTCAAATACAATGCATCTTACCATAAACTTCTGCAAGCATCTCAGTAAAAGCAATTTTCTAGTTTACCTAAAAGTAACCCTCTATTTAAATCTGATTTTAAAGTACATGAACACATACACTGTAACACAATTTCCAACACATTTCCCTCTCATTATAATTTACGATTTGACAAATAACCTTCGGTATAAATAAGTAATTACATAACTATAAATTCTTCTTAAAAAATGATCATTTTTTAACCAACTATCTGAACTTTTGAGGCAACAATCTGAACCTTTGAGGCAAACAATATCAGCATTTGAAGCAAACAATCTAAACATTTTTGAAGCAAGCAATCTGAACTTTTGAGACAAGAAATCTCCTCTGGACTCACCAACTAACGAACAAGTATATAACACGCAATAACACAATCGATATTCATATACATGAATTTAAAACTAAATCATAATTCAATTACACATGTGTACCTTAGCCAAATGCGAAGAACTGGAAGTGACTATCCCACGTTTCACTCCGTCCAATTCCCGCTCACCAACCAATGAGACCTCACCAGTATCTCCCAGCCAACGCTGGGGGTACTTTTCTTCCCCCTGAGCCCCCTGAGCCGTAAAGGGGCCACACACACAATACCAGATAATTCTAGCTCCCAAATTGCCTTGCAAGGTCAAGCCACCACTTGTTACCTGCGTTGGGTATTCCAACTCCCACAAGAGAAACTCAGTCAAGATAAAATTTCGACAGAGTAATGTTACGAAATCCAGTTGTGATCCATAATCCTCCTCCGCCATCTTTTTTATAGAGTTTTCTTAGTCATTAGTTTCCCAAACCCTCATTATATTCCTTTTTCATTTAATTAATTACGAAAAACCTCCCCTGTACCCATGTTGCCCGATCCCCTAGTTGCACCATAAAATCAATTTATTAATCAATTAAATTTTCCTATTTCCCTCACCCACCTAAAAGCGTTCCTACAAACACTCCTTGGTGTCCCATTATTCCCTTACAATTCTTAAATGACTTACGCCTTACTGAAATCCTAGTTGAGTTCATAAATAGAAAGTTCCAAAGGCTAGAGTCCTTACTAAGTTAGATATTCACCTTTTTCTTTAAGATTCCCCGTTTCTTTAAGTTTCCCTTTTTCTTTAAGTTTCCCCTTTTTCTTTTTAACTAAGTTTAGAATTAGCAAGTTTAGACAAAACAACCATTTACACTTTTAATAATTTAATCCCCCATTATAATTTTTACTTTTAGTAAAAGTTTGAAATTTTCTTTACCCCCGTCTTGTTACATGTCTATTTAGTTTTCCTTTGATCACATGTTCTACTTAGACCTAGGTTTTAAATTCACTAGGCTGGGCAACAGTTTTAAGGGAACAAAAAATTATGAAATTTTACTCATACCATCATCTAATTGAAGGTTGACCAGGTCCTAAGGAGGATTAGTTTTCTAGGTACTAGGTTTATTAACTTACTAGTTAAAATCACGATGTTCCCTTCAGGATGCACTATGTGCTCCAAGGGTGCCACTCGACTCTTTCTATTTTATTTGCACGACATGCCCTTCAAGGTGCACTACGTGCTCCAAGGGTGCCACTTTTCTCTTGACTGAATTTGGTAGATGTCAAACCCCTGCAGTCAATACTCTGTTAAGTGATCTTGTGGGAGACTAAGGGCCTTTAAGGAATAAGAACCCTTCTTATTGTGTGCCCCTTAGAATCATCGTAAGTGACTATCATGGTCTTCCCTCATAGTATCATGGGTCTTCTCGAACTAGGTAATCGTCAACCTAAAGTTTGAGCCACGACGAGAGTGCTAGTAGGTTGTTGTAGGGTTGTTGCCACACTTCTCCCTCAATGTCTTTGGTTGTCATGCGTGACCCCTTTACTCCAAATGTGAGTCTGGTTGACAAGCTATTGTCAGCCTGCATCCATCAATGAATCATGTCAGCAATAACAATCAACATCATAATATATAATCATATGTACATATGTCACATCAATAACATTCAAACCCTAACAATCCACTTCCAGACTCGATCCGGAGTCCACAAAGTTTCATTGATGCCTCAACATCCTCAAACGTCCATATTCTTGCACACTCAGGAGAACCCAATCAATAGCACATGTCGATGTAAATACAACAAAAATAACATATCATCAAATCCACAATATCTCATAATCATAATCAAAACAACGAATCATATAAAGAACTAGACCACTTGCACGGAAGTGTCCTCAAAGAATAAGTCTTCTTAGTGCATGTATGAGCGAGATGTTACAATAGTGGTCACTTCAACTTCTAGACACAAAAACAATTGATAAACCTAAGGGAATTGACTAGACTTGCATGTGTGACTTATGACCTCCTTGTTTGCAACATTCCTTGGACAAATAGTTCCATTGGTTAAAGAATCAAGTTTGGATTGTCAAAAGGCACCAA
>JASDQU010391414.1:0-10990 GCA_032191745.1 Picea mariana | reverse complement strand
TAATTTTGCCAAGTTCGTCAAATAAGAAAAAATGCTAAAACAACGACCAATTTGAATTTTAAGAGCCTCTTGTTGCTATGATAGGACAGTTGCACTTCGCACACTATATATTCGTTGATTTAAAATTATTTCAGAACAAGAATTTGACAAAGTTCATCGATCAAGGAAATCTACTAAAGCAAGCCACATAGTACATTTGCGTCACAACGCCATAGAAATTATCAGGCGGATCTGAGGGCCAGTTGACTAAAAAATTCAATTATATTGTTCCATGTCCTCCAAAGAACAGTTGGAGTTCCATGATATACAAATTGACAGACAAAGCAGATAACCAAGAACCAACCATACTTTAAACAAGCCGCAAGCAAGTTCCCAAAAGGTTCCATAGAGCAGAACCCATCGACTTTTGCACCAAACAATTTGATATACAAATAAAAGACATCACCGCATTCGTTTTCTCTTGCATCTGGTATATGTTCCCAATAGAAAATAACCGGGAACATGCGATATATGGGGATTACAGAGATATGGGCCAAGTCCAACGAACATTCATCTGGATGTTGAACAAATGTTATAGAGACACATGAGGTATTTTCATTTCCTGCCAAAGTTTGATATATATATATATATATATATATATATATATATATTTCCCCTTTTTCAACTGATATGAAAAATTGCATTGTCCTCATTCAAGGTGAATTTGTTGTGTATGCAAAGATACCGCAACATGTAGACATTGCTTGCCTTTTTCTGTAGATACGTTTCATACGACAACTCTGCCAACTCAGGAAGCACATTTTGTAACAGAGGCTGCCTAACCGTACAATGGACGATCGTTTTTCCCACGGTTCGGATAATAGCATTCACGCAATGTCCATATATATATGGACATTTTTCACCGCATCACAGACAATCAATCGTATCATCACTTATCAAAGCGGAGGCAGAAGCAACGGAGTTGCATTTTTCACATACAGGCTCAAAGGGGGTCGAGTACACATTGGATGCAACTAAAAGACCTTCAACCTGGGAACACGAGCAAAGGGATTAATACATTGAACAACATAATACACAACTGCACCCCCCACCCCTCCCCTTTAAAAAAAAAAAAATTAAGCAGGCGCAAAAATTTGTTGAAGGCTATTTCTATAAGAAAAGTGAGAATGATTTTGTGGATGTATACGCACAACAGTTGTAGAGCTAGCTAGTTTCTTCATATCCTCTACTATATCTGCTCGCAACTCTGTTACAAATGTTGCATGAGTTGTCCGAAAGATCCTTTCTCTAGCATCCCTCTTCTTTGTTATATTTTTGAACAACATAAGTGAAATATTCCCTCTATGCAATTGTTGTTCCATTGACGAAAACAAATCTGAATATGTATCGAACAATTGTAGCTGCAACATGGAACAGTGCAATGTTTGTGTAACTTATCTGACATACATGCACATGTGAAAGTAAAGGACAAAACTGAATATGAAAAGCGGTACCATTGCCTTGTCGCTGTCGGACTCTCCATCCTTTATATGGAGAATGTGTTGTGAGCCAAATTTTCTCACCAGTGTGACAATAGCCCCAATCATTCTGATTGGGTAAATATCAGTGCTCTGTGCAAGATAGCTGATAGTCGAGTCCCAGACGAAACAATATTTTGAACAAATAGCGAGAATTTTTTCCACAATGCTTGTTTCGTTGAGTGAAATAATTCGATCGCAATCACCATGGTCATATACTGTTTTGGGCAATATATTAAAATATGTAATGGATATCCCATTACGTGGCAATATCTTTTCTGCATGTTTTTGGACAAGTTGAGGAACAGTCAATGTCACCGTCATCATGGCGTCCTTGTCTGTCATGTCAGTGTGCATAATGGATCTACTTTTGTTTGCCTTGTCCAAGTAGGCGCTATAGACAACCATTATTTCCCCGACGAACAGTTTTCCAGTTTGGCGACTGTTCAAGCCCTCTATTGACAGTACTTTGGATGTCACAACTCTAGACCTGATGAAATTTTTTGAACAGGAAAACTAAAGTGAATGGTAGTGTGATACAAGTACACTCATAGTTTTGATGAACTATGGAGCCAGAGTTTCGCAACCACACCTCTTAGTATGCGGAACATGCAGCACGTTCGACGTCTCACTTGTACTTGTTGATACTTCTTGCGAGTTGCAAAACATGTATTGCAGATGACATCAACATATCCACCATGCCATAGATGAATATATATCCTGACAAATTTGTTTAGTAAACATAGCAAGAGCAGAGCGTATGCATCTTTACCTTTGGCCTTGTCGGTCTACCGATGTCTGGGATGACTGACTGTTCATGCCCATGTCACTAGTCCAACTTTTTCTGATGCAAGCATGTGCAGATGAACATCAGGACTAAACAAACATATGCATTGTATATTGTCCATTAGAAGGACCAAATAACTGTAAAAATGTATGCATTTGAATTTTTTAACTGGATAAATGTTTAACAGTAAACAGGGCATGAGCGCGGGGCACCATGGCCAATTTGTATATCGCGGACCCCCGGAAGCCATGGGAGAAATCTTCAACCTGCCAGCCTAGCACCCACAATTGAGAAAGTGGGTAACTATGGAAGAAGGTAGAAGCATGACCACATATGTGAATCTGTTAGTCCACCAATTGACGCATGAAGGAATTTTTGGAAAGCACACTAGGCAGATGAATTAGAAAACAAAAGGGATAATAGAAAATGGAAAAAGTAGAAATAGGGAGCGCAGAAAGGCCCATTACTGCAAAGTCATCGTTTTCAAGTCTAATATTATATGCCCCCACCTGGTTTGTATATTTAATTTACCAGCACACTTGGTATACCTTTTAGAAGATTGCACCACAGAACCCTTTGTTGTTGCACATAACAATTCATATCCCTATCCAAGCAACCTGTTTTTTCCAAGGCAGCAACGTCGAAGATGCAATGGACACGAAGGCAAGTTAGTATGAAGACATACATCTAAAAGAAAGAGAAACATGTCTATTTACCCGCCAAAGAGTCCTTCATCCTATCCAATTATTTTGTTTGTTTAAATGCAACAATGCAGCGCAAACACAACAGACATGAACCAGCTTAGTATCCAGGAAGGAATGCATGTATGAAAGATAACTTACCATGTAGGAAGGCACACAACTAGTTTAACACATATATAGACCACAAATGAAATACAAAACATCGCAATATGAAACAACAGTACAAGCATGCACCTTTCTATATCCTCTTCAGTCGATGCAGTCAAGACTCCCTCGTTTTCTCCAGCTACTCTGTTTGTTTGAATGTGGGAATGCACAAAATTCAATGAACATTAATGGAAGCTGGTATTCATCGGAGAACAAGCAATATGTACACACCACAAAACTAACTGAATGAACAGTCTAGAAAGGCAGAAACGTGAATCTTTGTGCTTCTCTATCCATGGATGTAAACATGTAGATTTTTTTTCCCTGGCCAAAATATATTACAAGGCACAAAATATCACACAATTGCATGGCCACAGCTAAACGATTTCTGGTTTTCCCTGCCAATTTATCCAGATATGCCCTGTTATCCCCGATTTCTAGGGATAACTAGGAGATCATGTCTCGAGGCCCACAGGTCCTAGACATGGAGTACTCAGAGAAGGATTGACCTGAGCATGGCCCCGGAGGGCCCATGTTTCTTCTCTTTCATCAGACTTGTCTTATCAGTAGCAACAACACCCATCACCATCGGTCTGGTCCTGTATCGGAGAAGGCTCTTGCTTCATGAGGTAATTGGTCCAAGAATCATGGTATGTGTCATTTTTTATCATTATAACCTTTAGATATATGCATCTTACTCCTTTTATTTTTGACGATTGCTTGGATCTTACATTGACCCACTTGACCATGGTTGGGGGAATTGACAGGGTGCCCTAGCAAGCCTATACCCATAGGTTTTGGTTTGCCATCGGGGGGATTTATGAAGAGCCATCGTCCGCTCCCATCATATTATTATTTTTCATCTTATCTCTCGCTCATCTGCCCCATTCCCCTAGTCTAGACATTAGGATGATCTGTCTATGGGGTTGCATCATTATCTCGTGGGAAGAAGGGGCTAAAGGCCCAGAAGGTAAAAGAAGTTGGTAAAAGATAAAATCCAAAGAATAGAACCTAGAGATGTTTCGCCCAGGGATCCCCAAGAAGGCAATAAAAAGCCTCTCAGCAAGAAACAAGAGGGACCTAAGAAAAATAAACAAACAAGACCTAATTATGAAGATAGGGGGTCTCATCACGAGCCAGCCTATTAGGTTCATGGGTACTTAGCAGTATGACATTGCCATCATCTGGTTACCACGCCAGGGTAGTGACCTTTGGTTGCATGGCCAAGGGAGAGGGGGTCTGATCACGAGCCAGCCTTATCATTTCTGTGAAGGTACTTGTGGGTAACATTGCCTTCTCTGGTCACCACGCCAAGGCAGTGTCCTCCGATTAGTCCTTGGATAAAAAGAATGAAAAGAACAAAATAAGATAAGAATAAAAGGCAAAAGGGCTTGGAAAAACTTGCATCCATGACAGGTACAACTCACCTTCTACAAAGGCACCCACAGGTAGGAACATGCAACCCTAACTCTCACTCTACCCTAATCTTAGACATCCCTTGACCACATCACATTGATTTACATGGCTTGGATGATACCCCTTGGAGACTTTCCTTTTCTTATGGATGCTAGCCCAATAGGGTGTTTTGTCTTTTTCTTCAGCTTTGTATTGTAGGCCTTTGTAATATTTTTGAGCTATTGGATGATATATCAGGGTTTCTATGCATATGTTTGATAACTTTAATGATGAAAAATGATTAACATTGCTATGATCCCTGTGACTAATGAGCCAATGGAGGGTGAAGTCTTTGATGTGCAGGACCATGCCCAACGGACAGGTACCAAGTGGACCGGTACACATGGGGAGATGATTAGTTCGAACCTCCATGGGGTTGAAGAGCCCATCAGATGGTTGCTGGGACCCCATCAGGGGCAGAGACAGGACAGTCATTGGTCGAGCCTTTGCATAAGAGAAGAAGGAGAACGTTTTCATCCAGGACACTTTGGCTGAGCCCAGCCCAGGGGGGTTGAACCACTACAGGTGGAACGTGTCCCTTTGATGCCCCAGGATGTCATCTAGGAGCCATGACATCACTTCCAGTGTGTGGCAGTTTGACAGGGCAGTTTGGCATGTGTGGCAGAGTTTGGAGGCCCAAAGAGGGCCAACGTTTGTCATCTTGTGCTGTATTTTGCCCTAAAAAGGGCCAACGTCTCCCTCAGAGGGGCTTGACGTCCCGTTTATTGCTCATTTAGGGTTTTAAAGTAACAGTTTATTGTAAAATGGTATGATTTTGGTTTGTATCCTTGTTGACTACTTTTAATGACCTAAAATTAATTAAAAGGTCATGATACAATATATATTGAGGATGTTTTTCCCTCATTTGAACATAACACAACTCACTCACACTTGTGAGGTCTGATTTTTGTGCCCTACTAGGGTAGATTTGTCTTCTAAGTGAGGCGCACTTGTTGATGGAAGGATTTTTGGGCATCTTTTGGCATTTCTCTTCAAGGAAGGTTTACAACTAGGGTTTGCACATGCTTTCTTCATGACATGTAAGTGTTTTTCTTGCAAAAATTCTGGATTGAATGGTTGTAGGTTTACATGCTTGCATTTATTTATAAAATTGTTGATTTTGAAACCCATCCTTGTTTCATGTCCCCTTAGAGAGAATTTTTTCAGCCATTGAAGAAGAGAGATTGAGCCTAGCCTTTTCTACACTCATCTTGCTTCTTCCCTTAAGCTATCCTTGAATTTTATAGGTTGAAAAGGGGGTGATGTCCTAGGCCTAGGTTATCTACACCTAGGGCCATCATCTTCTAGGGTTTGAAAGCCTTGCCTTTGCAACACTTTCTCTCACCTCATCCTCTAGTTAAAATTATCATTTATGCTAGCCATTTTGCCAAGCTGACCTAAGGAAGGAGGAAAGAGCATGAGGCCTTTCTTAAGCAACACCAGAGTGAGCCTCTTTCCCCTAGGGTTTTGATTCTAGGGCCCTTCCTTTGCAACACTCTAGAACCCTTCCCTCTTGTCTTTAGTTTTCATCCTTTCAAAACCTTGTGCCCTCTTCTTGTTTGACTCCATATACCCTAAGGCACTAATCTTAGATACACAACGTTGAAGTTCTAGTGTCCAAAACAACTCTCAAAACTTTAAATTTTGAAACCCTAACTAACTAAGTTAACCCTAACTAAGCTGACGTCATAGTTGGTTATTCCATCTTGACGCAACAATCATTGATAATAAACAATTAGATGATGGTTAAAGGAATTTATTGAGTAAATGATTGATTAGATATATTGTTTGCCACATCATCTCAATAGTTATTGGTGAATTGATACTTCTACATTGCTATATTGACAAAACATTGATCTCATTAATATTTGTTGTTTCATTGCTTATATATTATTGTCAGATAATCACATGAAGTACTAACCCATTGAGTTATAGCCTGCACATATATATTGTATCGTTGTTGTCTTGTTCCAGGCAGGTGTTTTCATTTGGGCATACACTTCATTTATTGGTTGATTAGCCGGACTATCTGACCTTGGTGGTAACCTGTGAGGGGGGAAACTTTAACCTTGAATTTATACCTTAGCCTCTTCAAAACCCCAGGTTACCGGGGACGTCTCCCCTGGGTTAACCTCCCTAAACAGAAAGAACCTCCCCATTATGGTGACATTGGGTGGGGAAGGTTCATGTTTCACCAGTTTGACCCCTATTCTTTAGCCTTCATCCTAAACTACAAACTGTGCGATAACATGCCCTTTAACCATGTTCTTTATCCTCTACACAAACTATTGTGCCCACGATACAAGTTCTCAGTTTTCCGTGGAAAAACACCCATACATGCTTCCAGAAATCAAAATATAATCTTGCAGAATCTTTGTTGCACATATCATATCTCAAGCACAACACAAATTCTATCGTGCACACACCAGTCTATGTAGAGGAGAAAGAACATGTAATGTCATATTCGCATATCTGACCATAAATGGTTTATAAATGTAGCCTGCATACATATGCTTTATTCCAACAAAAAAACAACGGATATTGTAACTTCACATGTAATCCTCCAACAATTTTGCATGCAACTATTTTATTTCATGGCAGGACTGGAGCACCAACAAAATATCATAGAATAACATATATGGGCCTCAACATACATGGCAAATAACACAACTGCATGTCAAGTTGTGGGTGCAGGGGCTGAACACTGTAAAGCGCCCCCAAAAAACAATAATAATCCAAAAAAAAAAAGAAAAAAGAAAAGCTCCAACCACCGCCACTGCACCCCAACCTTGCAAGGTTGAATCAAACAAAAGAAAACAACAAGGACCAAAGTAGCTAGAAATCACGAACATGCCGAACTGCACCCCCAGGGCCCCAAAGCGCAAACCCCAGCCAAACAAACAGAACCAACAACCCACGAGCCAACGAACCAGCAAGATCCACCGAGCCAATGAACAACATATGTATCTTCAACGATTACGAAACTGCAGCCCAAACACAGAAGGTACCAGAAACATACAAGGAACATACGACTACAAATAAGCAAACATTTTTACTTGCAAACTGCAAACATTGAACAACAAACAAGGAATACAAAATGAAACTATGGCATTGAAACTTACTCTGAAACGATGAAATGCAGAAGCGCAAGTCAAATCGCGAGCGAAACAACAACAAGAAGCAACTGATAAACCAATGAAGAAGAAGCACTCACCGAACCAGTAAACAATGTATGTAGCTTCAACGATTACGATGATGAAACATATAATGGAAGCAAATGACAAACCAGTGAAGAAGAAGCACTCACCGAACCAACAAACAATGTATGTAGCTTCAATGGAAAAACAAGGATGAAACATACAATGTTTGTCGAACTGGCGGTGGACAAACAAGACTGTGCAAATTCACTGTAACTGTATAGAAAATTTCAAGGAAAAATTTACTCCAAGAAGCGTATTTACATAAACAATTAAGACTGCCAAGCTGTATAAGGACCTCGCGGTATGCAAACATTTAAGCCATCAGGGGTGTTGGAGGACGTCGCGTCATGTAAACATTTACGCTGTCAGGCCTATCGAGGCATCTCAGAATAAGTGTCAATACATTTCAACAAATATACATCCGCCAAAGACGCTATAAACTTTGGAATTCTCAATCACTACAAAGCTTGGATATCAAAACATTTCAATATGCTTAGTACATATGAAAACTTACAGATATATTCGCCTAGCAGAAAATGCTAATACAAACATTCCAACTAATGCTAGCATTAATCGACCTTCAAGCAATATAGAGGAAAAATATATGATTAAAAAATACTGTTTACGAGAAAAACTTTGGATATGTTTCCATATAGTACATTGGGAATAGCGAAGCCGACAATAAGACCTCCAATCTCTTATCCAATCAGATCAATACATATATGTTTCTTTTTATTATATAAAAATATATGCTTTTAATTCCATAGCTCCAACAATAGGTATTGTGCAAATATTTTGGGTCAAAGGACAAACTAATATGTAGTCAACGCATTATCGATCGCTATAGTCCCTCTATGCCTACGACAGGGACTAATAAGATTCAATTGAAGACATATTGTAAATTGAACATGAATATATGCCCTTGGATTCTATAAGAATGATTATTATGATTTAAAATTCGTTTAAAGGCTTACATAAAAAAAATAAAAAAAACACAATTAGTTCCTCTTGTTTAAGGTTTTTAAATGAAATTGGTCTTTTAAAATGTCACTTCCATGTATTGCATGGTGCATGTATGTGACTTTTAGTCGCACTATAATTTGTTGCTATTAAGTAGGTTTTATTTATAGGCTTCATTTATTATACTTTTATTACTTTGGCATTCCCATTCACCCGTTTAGGGGGGTATGCTAGTATGTATTAGAGAGAAAGGTTTCAAAATATTGGATGATATGTTTAAAGATATATTTTACTAAATCAATCCAAGAGGAACCTCTGATATTTAATCATTTCCTCAATGTCTATGGATGAAAAGTTTCATTTCAAATTAATTATTCATTGTCATTGCTTCCATCCTTCCCTTCATGGATGAAGGATTTCATTTCAAAGTAATTCTTCATTATTATTGCTTTGATCCTTCCCCTTAGTGAAGAACCACAATATGGTTTTATAGGTTTTTCTATCAATCTTCTTTTTATCAAAGTGAATTGTTTAAGTGGTTTTCCATACATGAATGAAAGATTTCATTTCAAAGTAACTCTTCACTATCATTGCTTTGAACCACAATATGTTTTTCTATCAATCTTCTTTGTATCAAAAGCGAAATGTCTAAGTGGTTTTCCATTCATGGATAGAGGATTTCATTTCAAAGTAATTCTTCACTCCCTTGGTGAAGAACTATGATATGGTTTAATGAGTTTTTCCCATCAGTTTTCTTTCTATAAAATGTTTAAATAAAACTAAAATTAAATGTATTAAAAATGTTTAAAAATATCAATATAAAAATTATATCTTTATAAAATAATTCTTAAAACAATTTAAATAATTTCTTTTGTATATAAACAATCTATATTTAAAATCAAATTTTCATCAATAATTTATAATAAAGCTCTTTTCTAGATTGCAATTCATTCAACTAAATTTATGTCACTTAAATAATCTAATCAACCAAAAATAATAATTTATAATAAAGCTCTTTTCTAAATTGCAATTCATTCAACTAAATTTATGTCACTTAAATAATCTAGTCAACCAAAAATAGAGTTAAAAAAACTCAACTTACCACTTAACCAAAAATAGAGTTAAACTCAACTTGCCACTTGAGTAGTTCTCAAGTAAACATTTCCAAAATAAAATCTCCACTTTAAAGTATATGTTAAGTTTGAAAATGATATAAACAACTTCTAAATATTTAGGATGCTACTTGAAAGAATGAAAGGCAAATTCTCATTAGCTTGGAGATTAACTTTAATTTTCATTATGATTAGTTGAAAGGCAAATTCTCATTAGCTTGGAGATTAACTTTAATTTTCATTATGGTTAGTTGAAATGTATTGTGAGAGTGTTTTAGTTATTAAAAAAAATTGATTAAAATTTTTATTTTATTTTATTTTATTGAAATATTTAATTTATTTTATTAAGATATATGTTATTTAAATGAGATTTTATATATTATTTAAGTAGTCTTTTTGAACTTAGGTTTCATATTTTTTTTTTATAGTTGTTTTAATAAATTTATTAGATTTTATGACATTTAAGTAGATTAAATTATAATAAAAATAAAAAATTATTAAAATTTATAATTATTTTCAAAATTTTAAAATACATGTTATTTAAGTACAATAATTATAAAAAATGTATAGATGATTTGTATTTGTATTTGGATGAAATTAATATAGATTTGTTTTAACTATGAATTTATTAAATGTTATTTAAAAAAATGAAATATATATATTTTTATGTGCCTAAACTAGTATCCTAGTGGAAAGTCTAATAGTCGGTGCTACCTTGGGGAAACAAGATGGAAATTTCACTAATGTCACCTCAATACAATATGCTCTTCACTTTAGGCAAACTCCAAAGGCCAATAGAGGTATCCCTATCTACTAATGGTAGAACTATGAGTAAATTTCTTGAGTGAATTAATACGTGCAAGCTTATTATTTACTTCAATGAATCCACAATATGTATGACAATGGAAAGTACAAGGATTCCAAATAAGTGATTAAAATCCAAGATTAATAGCATAAACCAAAAATTATCCACTTAAGAGAAAAGAGTTAGGAGCTAGTGGATGTGTGTGTTAAATCTTATGAAAGATGTACAACAAAGACAACTTCACATTTGCACTAAGATTATTACCATTCCAATAAATGAAACTTAGAAGAGGCTACTTGACATAAA
>JASDQU010391406.1:0-10990 GCA_032191745.1 Picea mariana | reverse complement strand
GAACTTCTTACCTTGATCCATTAAACCTTTAGCCCTTCAGAAACCCAGATTACATAGGGACGTCTCCCTTGGACTAGCCATCCTAAATAGAAAGAGCTCCCCATCGAGGTGACAGTGGGTGGGGAAGCTCCTGTTACGCCAGTTTGAAGCCTTGACTCAAGCTACCTAAACCCTTTCTACAAACTGTGCGATAACAGGCCCCGCCATTGCAGCACCTTGGAACCCTACCTTCTAGTCTCTAAGTTTAAGTCCTCCCGAGACCTTTTGCCCTTGCTTTTGACTCCATTTACCCCAAGGCACTAGTAATATCTCCAACGTTGAGCTTTAGATGTACAAAATCATCTTTCAAACTTTAAATTTTTGAAACCCTAACTAACCCTAACGCTGCTAACCTAGGCTGACGTCATACTTGACGCAGCAATCTTTTCACTAATAAATGAGCAATTAAATGACGACGTCTAGCATTTATTGAACAAATTGTTGATTGGATATACTATAGGCTTAGTCATTTTGGTAGATATTGATGATTTGGTGATCTTGCATAGGCTATTTAGCAAAACGTTGACTTCATCTCATCTATTACATTGCTTATTAAATGAAATCAGATAGTTAAGAAGTACTAACACTTTGAGTTATAGCCCGCAAATATACATTTTGTGTTGTCTTGTTCCGGGCAGGTGCTTTCAACAGGGACTTCACTTCTTTATTGGTTGATTAGCCGGACTACCTGATACTGGTGGTAACCTGCGAGGAGGAACCTTAACACTTGACTTTTTATCCTTTGCCTCTTCAAACCCCAGGTTACCGGGGACGTCTCCCTTGGGCTAACCTCCCTAAACAGAAAGAACCTCCCCATCGAGGTGACATTGGGTGGGGAAGGTTCCTGTTACGCCAGTTTGTTCACTGCCCTCTAGCCTGTGACCTAAGATACAAACTGCACGATAACAGGAAGCACCATGAAAAGGAGACAAAATACATAGTTCCCCCAGGGTAGGGTGGATTGAGATCGGTGATGTGTAGCCCACTTATTTCTTTGAGGTTACAAAAAATTTTATAAGTGTTTGCGTTCCCTTATAGGTTGGAGACCAACAAACTTACAAAAATAGGAAGAAGAAATGTTAAGAAAGGAAATAAGGTGCCTTGGGTGGTCCCGAAATCTCCGTATCCATGACAATTCGCCAGTACCTCCTCTTATTAGCTCACTAAACCAGCAAAAAAAGAGAGTAAAAGAGCCACAAAGATGCCCAAAACGCCTTTGGACAACTTGTAAAAAAGTGTTAGACTTGAACCAAAAAAATGCTAAATGAAATGTACACTAAGACTAGTAAATTACAACTAAAAGAGCACGCAAAAGCAAGCTCCCTTAGTGTCTTTTCTTTGTTGTTCGGAAGAGCAAAGAATTGGCACTAAGATTGCCAAATATGTAAATGAGAGCTCTTGAAAAATGAACTACCTTTAGCCTTTAAAATTTTGGAAAAAAAAAAGTGTTAAGTAGAGGAGATAACATAAGATAGTTTTATTAATCTCCAATGAATGACCACAAAATTTTAAATGGGACTAAAAAGTATTGCCAGCGTAAATACATAGTGGTAATGTGAAAACAACACCGAACACATTCCCCAAGAAAATTGACATTTATTGAATTTACCTCCATAAGGAAAAAAAAGGCATCCAAAATTATTCATCTTGCTATATGGAGTCTAGAATAACAAGAGTAAGATCATTTGGTAGGTACCCCCCCACAACAAGATAATTAAATAGTATTGAACAGCCTAGAAAATGTTTTTACTATAGTCAGAGAGGAGTTGTCGAGATTGGTGTTCCAATGAAATAATAAACGACATGGCGATATCTTTAAGTTAAAAACGCTGACATCAAATCCTGCTAGGAAGACTAGATTTTGAGGGTTATGTTCTGTAAGGCGGCCAACGTACAAAACTCGTGGTAGTCAGGAGGAGACACCCAAAAAAAGCTAGCCATGTTAAGGGTTGGTGTGGCCCAGGTCGAGTGCGATGCCTGGGTGACCTTGACAGCTTAAATGCCCCTAGATCATGGTTTCCTAGACCATAGAATAATCCTGCAGGTAACGAACACACTAGCAAACAAACAAAAAAATTAAAAATGCTAACAATTCATTGTAGTTATACCCAACAACAACAATATTTGGTGACACAGAGGCTTTCACAGGTTGTGAACAGTTATTCCACATAGAGGTGTTTGAGCACATAAAGTCTAATTCATAGTCTACTTCCAACTATATGCTTTAAAACCTTGTAAGTTTGTAACCAATGAATTCCTAGACAATTGATGTTATTAGTGTGATGTATTCTAAATGGTTGATGCTCTAATCATCTATTGTGGATGACATTTCTTACTCCATAATAATATAGTTTTCAGCTACAAGTAGCACAATTATGTATTATTTCATATTGTATGCAATTAATTTTCCATTCTACATGTTTCTTTAATATATATGCATTATAAAAAAGGACATACTATCAAAAAAACATTCACAAGGTTTTTGGAAATTAGCTCTCCTACTCCATGCTTTTGTGACATTGATAAATGCAAATAGTTCATTGGTTATAGACGACTGCATCAACTTGTCACCAAAATATTGTAGACCACTCATAATTGTGCAAAAGCCAATGGGCTTCCATACAAATTATAATTGCCTTCTTGGATCAAAATTCAACTTGCCTTTCATGTCAACTTCCTTGAGAAGGGATGTTCCAAATATGTAAGAGTTAAGCATTTAATCATTACACTTGGCGAGAACTAAATTCATTCTTACATTCATATTCAATGATTTCATTCTTTGTTTGTCCTCATCTTGTCTTAGGTAAATATAGGTACAAGTGGAGTGTTATTATACTACCATTTTAAGTTACATTAATCTAACATGTAGACTAAAGTTTCTACTCAGTCAATTATAGGTTTGTTCTCATCATCTCACAATACAACGAAATGTAGATAATCCTAGAGACCAACTAATCTATCTAATTAGGTCTTCAGCATGATGTGTTTCATCAAAGTGTTCTTCTTCAACCTATTCACAAGGCAACTCGTGTTCATGTACTTGGTGGTCTTCCTAATGATTCACCTCTTCAGGTTCTCCTTCTTCAATCAAGTCTTCGTTATCTTTAATAGAAACATGAGGTAACTCTTACTCCTCTTCGAGGGGTTGGTAACCCTCTTCATGAGTCTTCTCTTCAACTTCTTTTTCGTCAAAGGACTCTTCATCTTCCTCAACAAGGCCAGAAGATAACCCTTCCCTTTGGAGTGCCAACATGAAATCGTGGAGAGTGTCTAGATAACTTTGTTTTCTCGAGGCCCGCTTCTTGAAGAATACATCAATGAAAATCGTAAGAGAAGATATACTTTTTGGATTAAGAGTATGCTTAACCCAGTCCTTTTGTCTTGTTTCCAGAGATAGAAAAAATAATCTTATTAGCACATCTTGATGTGTCACATCTATCTCCAAAACATACTTCAAGAAATTCACAACATGAGAAATAGCCAAGGATGGGTCTCCATCAAATTTTGGACAATTGTTCCCCCAACCCCAAGAAAAGTGATTTGCGTATCCTGGAATATCTTCAATATCAGGAGAGCAAAACATTCCGTGAAGTGACCATCGTGCCATAATCCCATTACTTGAAAATACACAATATCACAAAGTTGAGAGCAAGATGACACCTCGGAATATGTAAGTGGAGTCACCAAATGATCCCCCTTGGATCATCAAAGGAAGGTGAGGGAACTCCCCTCAGTGGAATCACCAGGTAAACTTGTAAGATAAAGGCTTCGGGAGAAAGTTTACCAAAGGTATGTCGTTGAGGAGAATGACTCAGTCCTCCTTGGCAACGGCGCCAAAATGTTATCGCAGGATTTGTACTTGTGCAAATCCCACCACAAGTAACCCAAACCTTGCGTAACTATGGAAAATCCTACCACTGTCACCTTAGTAAGAAATTCCCTCGTTTTAGTGATGGAAGAGGTCCACCACAAGGGAGGTTTCCCTGGTGACCTCAAGAGATCAAAGTAGCGAGTAAAGTAGCCAAGCCTACTGCCCCCTCTCTTGACCACCGAATAAAAGGTCTAGGTCAAGGAAAGATAAGAGGTATAAGGTTGTTTGAGTACCTGCCCAGAACAAGAACACTTTGTAGGATGTATATGACTATTTCCAAGTTCAAACAAGCAATAAATACCTCATAAGACACTAGACAACAATGATTGTTAAAGGCTGTTATAAAATTGCAGCAGTGAACAGTTTTACAACAGCAGTAAAAGATTTATAACAGCAGCAATAATTAGAGATCAGAAATGCAACAATTGACAAGGAAAACTTAGCATGTATGCAGTAGATTAATATCCAATTGTTCAATGCAATTTCTGAGTATGTTAAACCAACTTTAAATCAATGTATGCAGCAAATTAAAGTGTTATCAGCTAGCTATAGCAAACTCTGAAACAGCAGCAAGTTTACTAGTGAGTTAGCTCAAGTTAGTGTTAGTAAAGTTGGTAGGAAGCTTGAGAGAGTTGAAAGAGAGTGTTTGTTGATCAATTTCACCACAAGAGAGTTGCAAAATCAATGTCTTTGAGGGCTATGGAATCTTTATAATAGCAAATACAACAATGCTTGAAGATTGAATTAACAAAAACTAAGAGGTAGGGCTTAAACTCTGAGGTGCTAGCACATTAGGGCCCTAGGGTTTAAACCTTAAAGAGAAGGATTGCTAGAGTGCAAGCACTTTTGGGCTCTGTTAACGCAATTTTCTACACTTAATATAGATCTAAAAAATGACTCAAAATTCGTTGTTAGCACTCTAGGACAGATCTGAAAACAACTTTAAATCTGCACAGACAATGGTTAATTATAGGAATTTCTGCCCCTTACCCTCTCCGTTTGGGTTCGTGCATGCCAACCACAAGGGGGTGTCCCTAGCCTTCTTGTTTGCTGTCCAACACCTGTAAATCTGCAAAATAACACACTATAACAGCAACAAATACAAATGTAACAGCAGCAAATAAAGAAGGTTATGGCTGTTTTTAGGCAGCCAAGTTTCAAAGATTTGATTTTTTAAATAGTTTTGGTGGAATTTATACAACTTTTACTCAGAAAACAGCAGGCAAACATGAAGAAAGCGATACCAAACAGCAAGTACATGCCCAAATTATATGCTGGTAACTCCTGAAAATGATGCAGTTCACAAGCTAAGACACGCAAAACCAGAAGGCCAGGTACAAGCACATCAAGCTTTTATTTCTCAAATGTAGGAGGCTGTTTGCACCAAGAAACAAGTACAAAAATGTAATAGAGATCCCTGCATACAAAAAGGCAAAAGCTAGAAAGAGAGAGAGAATGAGAGAATATTGAAGTCTTGAGCTGCTGAAGTAAAACATCCAACCCTTGTACAATGAAATGCACTTGATTATATAGACAAATGAGTCAAAAGGGGCAAATGAGAGAGAAGTTAGGGAGAGGGAAATTAGGGAGAGAAAATAGGGATTGGAAAATTAGCGAGAGAAGATAGGGAGAGGGAAATTAGGGAGAGAAAATAGGGATTGGGAAATTAGGGAGAGATTTGTGGAAGTGGTTGAGGAAATTTAGGCCCCTTGATTGGTAGGACGAATGGAGAGAAAGTGGGAAATGAGAGAGAAATTAGGAAGAAGGAAATTAGGGAGAGAATATAGGGATTTTGGTGAGTGAGAGAATTAAGGATGGAGAGAAAAAAGGTAGGTTTCCCTCTCCTCATGACTCATCTATCCAATGTGGATGCCAACTCATCCAAACGTCCAACCAACAACGACGTCATTTCTGGAAACTGCCATGTGTCATTTCCTACTGAAAATAGACACTGCCAAAAATAGACATGCTCAAAATAGCAGTTTCCCTAAAATTTCGGAAATGCCAAAAATGTGTCCAGCACCATCAAGAGACCACTGCCAAAAATAGCATGTCTAAAAATAGACATTGCTAAAAATAGAAATTTTTCAGAGGTCAATGTGTATATACTCATCGGATTCAATTTTTCATAAGGAATCCAGAAATGCAATCAGAATCACCATCTGACCTCCTGATCTCCACTTGCTAAAAATAGAAAGTACTCAGATGACATCTCAGAAAGGGTTCACTTGCCTTATAATGCAACCAAGAACAATACCACGTGCTCAAAAATGGCATGTGAGTCTCTGAACATTGTCTACTAAAAAATAGGAAGTTCCTAAAAGATAGGGAACTCCTAAAAAATAGGGAATTGGCTGAAAGCAGCAATCTGTCTCTCTGAACCATGAAGAACTGAGCTAGCTTTGTGACTAATGAGAAAAATCACAACTGAACCAATCTTTGTACCTGTCCTCGACGGGAAACAACCTCGGCCTGATCAAATGTTGACTCTGAAGAAAAGTTTGAATGCGAGTAGATGAAGATAATATTGACTCCTAACCCCAAGATTTCCAAGTGAGAAAATCCAGGGGTTAACAGGCTCTAGCAACCTTTTCTCCCTTCTTAATACTTTAACTAGGACGAAATCAAATGTCTAGGCCCTAGGGCTAAAATCCTAAAGTGCTAACACTTTAGGGCTTTAAGACTTTAACCCTAGCGCTTTAAGACTTTAACCCTAGCAAGGATTCCTTCACAAAGTTTGGACAAAATTAACCTTGTGAGAGGAGGAAGCACTTATGCTCCTTGCTTAAGGTTTCACCAAGCAAGATCTCTGGCATGAGAAAGTAAATCTACAATGAAATATAAATAGCATGAGAATAAAATTGCAGAAAATTCAATTACTTCACCAAGAAACCATGAGATAAAACCCTAATTGCAGAAAAGTCCCTCCAAAATCAGCAAGCATAGCCCATAGGTATAGAAGAGATAGATAGCCCAATAAGACGAAAATTTCAGAAGTTGCTCGCATAAAGGTGAGATGTGATGCTAGAAAATGAAATGTCAAGGTGGCCTATTTATATGAGGCCACCCTACACCAATTTGTCCACATAATTTTGTCAACTACAAAATAGAAGAGGGTCGAACCCTTAATTTTCCTCTACAAGATGCCAAAAATACAAAATACATAAAACAAAACCCTAGAAGGGTGACATCATGCTCAAGGAGTGAATAGTTGTGCCTCCAAAGGCCATGTGCCATGCCTCTAATGTGCAAAAGTGTGTATCAAGGTGTCTCCTCATGTCAAATCGCCTTCGGAACCATGCAATCCATCAAACACTAGCCACAAAGGATGACGCCAAGGCTAAAGGGTTATGTCATAGGCCTCCAAAGGCCATGTCCAAGTGCAAGAGGGGTGCAATCTCTTCCTCAAGTGATGCCAAGGTGCCTCCAAAGGAAACGTCTTCCATCCTCTATGCACAAATGTTGCAGGTGCTTTGCCCAGCCTGTGGGCTTCTCAACCCATGTATGTGGCACACTAACCAAAACTGCTCAAACCAAGCCCATATGTCCATCGTCCAAGGTTCCAAGGATGTGAGAGTCACTATTTGAGAGTGTTGAGTCACTGGATGACTCATTGCTCTCCATCTCATGTGCCAAAGTCCTGCAATACGGCACAACATCCCGAGCACAGCCCAAGTTGTCCCTCAAAGAACCATGTCAGGGCCATTCAAAACAAAGCAGAATATAACACAAAGTAAACCAATGTTCATAAGAAATGTCAATCCTTAAATCATGCAAAGTAAGTTGATTCCTAAGATACAAGCCATGTAAACAACTCACCCCAGTATCCCCTTCAAGTACCACCCAAGCCCAAGAACTAATGAGGGTTACCAAGTTTAACTATGGGAGGCCCTTTGTCCAGCCCTATTAGGTGTGGCACTTGTTACCTACCAAGTTGCACTAGGATGGACTTGCAATTGAGTCGGCCATTATCGCCCCTTTTTCTCCTTCTTTTTCCTTACCGCATTTCCATACACCCATGGGGAATTGTAATAAGATGAGCTAGCATGATGAACTTTCTAAAAGGATTCTCCCCCTAAGACTTAATCATGAGTACATTACCCTAGAATTTTTTTTTACTTATTAATTATATCTTGCTTAATTTTTTTTTTAAGCGAGTTATAATTTATGAGTTTTTTCACTCATCGCCTCTAAAGTTGGAATGTGCACCGATGGCTAGGCCTTAGTGTGTTGTCTAAGTCTAGTGTCTAATGTATATTACCATGTTAGTCATCATTTTTTACTCATATGGAAATTGAGCTAAGTCCCCCTTAGGATTTTTTAATGTTTTTGCAAATAAAAAATTTCCTGCAAAACAGGATACTTTAATTGTAAATAAAGCATAAGTTAAAAAACTAGTACTAGGAGGCATCATATGCCTTGGGGGCATTCGTTTTCACACTCAGAATACCCACTTTACCTATGTATTACCTTTTTTAGGGAAAATGGTGATTATTTAATCACTTAAAGTCATTTTCTCTAAAAAATGTCAAATAAAAGGCAAAAAATAAATAAAAATCAGCAAGCCAATAATTAAGCGAACATGTCAGGGACATGTCCTTCTCATCTTTAGTCCATGGCTTATGTGGCGAGTTCACTGAGAGAAGGCGACTTGATTGGATGTGTTGTCAATTGGGTCGAGATCCCAAATATGGGAGGACGCACCTCTCCCTTGAGGTGGCACACTTGCAAGTGGGGATGTCAATCCCAAGGATTGGCTCGCCCTCCTCTTCACCTACCATCATGAGGTGTCTTTGCCACATGCATCCTTACCTTGAGTGGTGGCAAACCCAACTCACACTCTCATGCCACTCGCCCCTAACATGTGTCATGCGCCCTTGCCTTGGGATTCACGCTCTTTGGGCTATTTAAGCGAGTCTCTTCTCCTCATTCAAGCTAGTTAGATCTCGGGGAAAGTATTATTGTGTTGTAATGCTACTATTCTAAACTCTCTTGAGAATTGAATAAAGAAAGATTTTGGAGGTCCATTGTGGGTGGTATTCATAGTGTAGATACAAATTGCTTATGTTGTGCTTGAGGTAATTGTAGATTAACTCTCTTGTTTTCTAGTTTCTTAGCATATCCTTTGGATATAAGACTTATTTAAACTAGTTTGTTATATATGATCTTATTTCATGTTTATTTATGATTAATATGCATGTTGTCTAAGTTTGCATTTGTAGGCAAATTATATGCTTGACGAAACTTGTTGGCAAGAATTGTCTTAGTTTACAAGTTCTCAAACTTGGAGAGGTGAAGCCTTGGAGTTCAACTCTTCACCCATCTTCGGGATCTTTTGCAGCAAGAGTCCCTCAACGATCTCTCAAAGGACCCCATAGCCCAAGGATTCAAGTCTTGAGCAAAATTCTTCCTCTCTCTTTCTCAAACCTTCTAAGCAAATCTTCTTTGGTTACTTTCATACATGCAAGGCTAAGTTTGTTATTTCAAAGTTAGATCTAAAGCAGTTTTTCCTTTGCATGTTAAGAGCAAGTAGATCTGGATTCCATTTTATAAAGTCTAAATTTTTAATAGATTTAGCTTGCATAAATCTATCATTTAGCTATTTTTAAAAGAGAAATTTAAAGGATATAAGGTAGATTTTATTTAGAGTGCTTTAAAGATCATTTTGGCAAACTTATTGATATTGTATTTGCTGTTTTGGGACAGCAAGCAATATCATTAAGAAAGCTCTCCATTTTCTTGTTTCATTAGTCTTTAATTTGCTAATCTAGCGTGGGTTTTACTTAGAAATTTTTGAACAAATTTTGGCCAAATTTGTTGGATTTAGACCATCTGAGACCATATGAGATGTTGGCCAAATTTTGAGGATTTAGACCATCTAAGACCACAGGGAGCACCTATCCTCTGTCCTTAACAAATTGTGAATCTTGTAAAACTTGTAGATCCTCTTTATAAGGGATCACTAGACTTCCCAAAAGAGATTTAACCAAAATCAATCAAATCTATGGGCTACATAGTGCCCAGTGTTCAATCCCCCCTGGGGGATCGGTGTCTTATGTGGTTGTCTCATTTTTGCTTCTCATTTGCAATTTTAACTCAAAAAGATGAAATTAATAATAAAATCAATCATAGCACCGCAAAACAATTAGATTAGATTTCAATTTCTAGTTTAATTTAGATTAGATTTCAATTTCCTAGATTAGTTTAGTTTAGTTTCCTTTTATGCAATTTCAAGTTGGAAATAAACCATCCCACCAGCTTCCCCTAGTATGTTCCTAACCCCTCCTCTGCGAGCTTCGACTTGATCTCTCTTGTGGGTTTCACACGGAATAGGGACTGGTCAGTGTGGATTTAGTTTTAATTAGGACAATCCGATAGTTGTTATTGTTCAATTGGTACAATACACTGAGCTTGCATGTGAAGTCAGGGGGATACTCATTAATGGGATTCAATCTCTCCTTGTTGGACCTCCGGCATAGTTTTCTCTGTTGGATATTGTATTGAACTTGTGTGTGAAGCCAAGGGGATATTCTATCTTAAGGGCCATGTTGACTGCCTATTCAACTAGGGGGTCAACTCCATGTGCCATGAATATATGCATCATCGGATGCTAATTTGTCGAAGACAGTTTGGTTCTACTGGGCAATTTATGCCACCAGCACTTATTTTTGTAAATGGAATTTCAGCACCGCTGCGTGGGTTAATAATATAATAGGTCTGCATGGGTCATAGCTAGGTCAGTTACCTTGGGATGGGTTCATTGGGAGAGTTCCTTTCACTGAGGGTCTTTTATCCTCAGGTTATTAATTGGGCTTTTCAGCCTTATTAATTTCCCTTGAGTTTTTCTCTCACACCAGCAATAATTCCTCCAAAATGGTGAAGGGCGTTCTAATGGGCTTATCCTCCGGTAACTATTGTTTAGGAATGATGTAAATGACCATGCATGACATCTTAGAAAGTTTCGCGAAATTCCGACGAGTCTAGATTAATTTTTTTTAATTAATTAAATTTTCCTAAGTTTGGAGGTTTAATTGATTAATTAATTATTTTTGAGCAAAAATTGTAAAAACTAGGTCCTTG